>KN478742.1:57557-68203 GCA_000787095.1 Periophthalmodon schlosseri
GCTGGAGTGGAGCAGAGCCGGGCGAGTTTCCGGAGGAGGCGCGGGTGGCTCTGAGGAAGGCTGCACAGTACTACGAGTGAGTTTTATATACTGTGATTTCATACACTAATAACATTTATAGATATAGTAAAAGCCAAAAGTAAAATCTTTCAACATTCAGTGTCCACCTGTAATCCGACCAGAACTGAAGAAGCGGCTTGGATGAGCAGCGAAACGTCTTCACTCCTACAACTTTTCGTCCGGTTGACAGATTTTACTTTTGGCTTTTACTATGGATCAGACCTGGACGACTGAGGCATTACACAGACATTGACATAGATATGTTATTTTGATTGGCAGATTAGCAATTGATTCTTTGCAATGATATCACGATGGGGGTGTTCTACATGTTCAGCAGTTCTACGTGGAGACACAATGCACACATTAGCAAACGTCACGGTCAAAAAAGTTTTAAGATCGTCTGGATTTAAACAGCACAAAATGGATTTAAACAGCACGTTTTCAGGAGGCTGTGATGTATCTGAACGTTCATGGTACTGTTCAGGAATTTGATTTCAACAAAAGGGTGAGAGTGACTAACTGAAAAACTGTTGGTTAATGCTAGCTAGCTTGTGACTGTAATGTTATTTGACAGGGACTTGTTTAACAGCACAAATCACCTGTTGTAGTTCCAACTGAATCAGCTCTTTCCGGGCAGATTGTGTTGAAATAAAGCTCAGATTAAAGTCTAACAGAGCCTGGAGGAGGGTCTGCTCATGCACAACTCCAGGTATGTCTTTGATGAGGAAACAACATTAGAACATAGATCAGAGAATATCGTAATATGGGCCCTTTAAGTTGCTGTACTTTCTATACAACTGAATAGCAGGGAAATAATTTTACACTTTATAAAAATTAGCTTTAACACATTTTCAAATAAAATATTGAAAAGAAAAAGATTTTCAAAATAAATTCAAAGAAATAGATACCGTTTCAAAATATATTTCCTGAATTCATTCCCGTTTCTGCTCTTCAAACGCAGGGCAAATTTATCCATGGTGAAGGAACTGGGTGATCGACCAGCCCAGGGTCGGACTTACGGTAACCTAGGCAACACGTACTATCTCCTAGGGGACTTCAAATCAGCCGTAGCAGCACACGAGAAGGTAAGTAGTACCTACCAAAGTAATACCCAAACCCTGACCCAAAGATGAAGATTTTTCTATTAATACTGACTAGTTTATTTGTTTAAATTTTTTTATAGCGTTTGCTGATTGCGAAGGAGTTTGGAGACAGGTCTGCTGAGAGAAGAGCCCACTGTAATCTTGGCAACGCTCACATATTTCTCAACCAGTTTGACGTGGCAGCTAGTCATTACAAGTAAGGATGCGATATCAGATTTCCCAGTATAAACAAAGCCAAGCGTTTCTAGTGAATTTTACTAATTTTATACCTGTATACCCCATTCCATTTGTATTATTATTACTAATTCCCACGGCCCTAAAACAGAAGTTCATACTCAATATACTGGCTTGACTTAGAAGTTTTCAAATTGCTTACTTCCTGATGACGTCACACTGTAGTCTTAGCGGGCTCATTTTGTGATTGGATGAATATACACTGTAAATCACTGCTTTAAATAAGTTAAAATGGCTTGAATCTGTGTTGGCTTGAGAACCTTAAAGGTCCTACGCAAGAGTTGTGTTTTGTTTCATTCACACATGTTTGAGTAGTCCTACATTATTAGTCTGTCTACATCTCCAAAGCTCCAAATGCTCTGTTCCATTTTGTGATGTCATGAAGTGGTAGTTTTCAAGTTAGCATCTACCTTTTACCTATTGTTTAGTAGAGATGGGCAATTCCAGACCTGAAATCTCTCTAAATGATTCTAGTGAAGGTGTATGGAGTTTCAAAACACAGCGGAGCACTTCCTGTATCACCACTTAATGATATCACAAGGTGGAACGGAGTGTTTTCAGTTTGAGAGAAGAACTCAGCCTAAATGTGCAGCGTTTGTGTGTTAAACATGTGTGAGTGAAACAAAACACAACTCCAGGTCTGTTTGTGATGAGGAAACAACATTATAACAGAGATCAGAAAACCGCGTAATATGGGCCCTTTAATGGCTAGACAGTAAATCAATAGATCTGGTCATATTTCATTAAAGATGAGAAACATATATTGGTGCACTTAAAACAAGAAAAAAAAAAAAAAAGTAAAAGAAAAGTATTTATTCACTTGAGGGGAAAAACTAGGCCTATTCATATTTCATAAAGATGAGAAACATATATTGGTGCACTTAAAACAAGAAAAAAAAAAAAAAAGTAAAAGAAAAGTATTTATTCACTTGAGGGGAAAAACTAGGCCTATTATTGCGAGAAAATAAAATTTACTTGTATCATTATAAATCAACAAAAATAAATAAAACTTTTCAGAGATCTTATTTCTATAGTAAAAAGGCCCATGATCTTGTTATTTACAGAAATATTTGTGAATTTGCCTTTTAAACTTTTCGAGCAAATATCATAAACACACACAGTACTTATGGCTCCTGACCTCCTGATACGCTCTCACATGATGGAATCGGAAAACAAGCAAAACCATTCAATAAAGTTCAACTGGTGCTACCTGGGTCCTTGGAATAGTGTCAGAAGCATAAACTGTATATATAAATGGACATAGCTAACACGCTATCCTCCGCGTTCCAAATGGGAAGTGATCATGTGCGCGCTTCCGGCTCCATCCACTCTGGCTCCAATTCACTTTACATTGAAAAACTGTGGTCCCTCTCTCTGGAACTGCTGCTGTCAGACTCGTCATTTTGGTCTTAAAATGTTCGTATTAACCCGCTCTACATGATCCTGGTGATTTTATTTCGCTATTGTGTCTGTAAATGAACATTATATGATATGAACATTAATAACAGACCAATCAAGCATCTTCTTTCCCCGAGGTCGCTCCCGCTAGCATTAGCAACAGGTTTGATTGACAGCGTTGGTAAGCGTCTTCCCCCTGCCAAACCAGCGGTGCGGACGGGAAGGGGCGTTACCTTCAACAGCTTCGCTCCGGATCGGCTCTTTGGAAGCTATGATACTCGTGGTCGAAATTCCAACTATGGAATTTGGCTCCAAATTCTCCCCTATAACTGCTCTAGCCTCGATGAGCTTCGTTTGACTGGAGCCGAACGCCGTGGGCGACGTCACACTCACTTAGTCCACTTCTTTATACAGTCTATGGTCAGAAGATGAAAACAGATTCCTATCTTTGTTCTACACTCAAATTAAAGTGGGGGATAGAGCGCTTCACTGGGTCATGTAAATATTAAATTGCAAATCAGGATCTTTTTGAGTATTAACGGCCCTGTACCTGATTTTTTTCCCCCTTGTATTTGAGCAAAATGTGTCTTGCCCCAGTACAGATATACTGTATTTTATAAACAGCTCTTAAGTTCAAAATAAGTCTGCCGCGTGCTGTCTGCATCTTACTGGAAAGCATTTTATTGTCTGCTAATCAGGAAGTGTGCCTTATTATGCCAGTTGTTCTTAGCTATGCTGTCACATTTTTTTGTTTTTAACTCATCACAGTGATTTTTTTTTGAGCGCCTATTTCTATTATCTTGCTGTTCCTAAACTGTGCTTTGCAACACTTGAATTTCCCCAAATAAAGGTTCTTTTATGTTATGTAATAATTAGGATGCTCAGAATGCTAAGGTAAGACCACTGCAAACCGTTTAAAATGAACTAGTTCTGTTTTTCACGTTGGTAAAAATCCGGTACGGCGCCTTAAGATTTGTCTGGACATATTCCTTTAACCCTCCCGTATGTATCGTGTCATCTGTATATTCGTTTTATGTTAACGTTTATGCGAAGCACTTTGGTCAGCTGACGTTTTCGTCGAAATAAACTTGAATGGAGTTGAGCTGACCCTCTCTCTCGTTTGCTCCGTCTGCAGGAGGACGCTTCAGTTAGCCCGACTTCTGAAGGACAGAGCTGTGGAAGCGCAGGCCTGCTACAGTCTGGGAAACACGTACACGCTGCTGCACGACTATGAGAGAGCCATCGACTACCACCTCAAGCACCTGGTCATCGCGCAGGACCTTAACGACCGGTAACTTGGCCAGTGTGGTGTTTGCCGTCCGCTCCCTTCCTCGAGTGGCTTTGAAGTTAATGAGCGCGTGCTGTTGGAGTGAGGGGCGGAGCTTGGCCAAATGGCTTGCCCAGCTGCTGTTAGCCGTTAGCGCCCTCAGGCTTAAGTAAACAGCAGAATTACAAAGGGCCACTGAGGAAACAGGATATTGTTTTTACTAATGACTACGATCATTCACTGGAGGTACTCATTTATTTACTATCATTCACTACAAGTACTCATTTATTTGCTTTCTCTATGGTAGTGGTTCTCAAACTGTGGTGCACGGGTGACTTCTGGTGGTATGTAGTTTTTAGTCCAGTGTTTAAGTTCAAGTCAGTTTGGTTTGAATTTTTTCCATTTTTTTGTATCTATTTATTTTACATGTAATAAATACAGACGTTTACATAAATAAACTACTACTACTACTATTACTACTACTACCACTACTACCACTACTACTACTATTACTCCTACTACTACCACTACTACCACTACTACTACTATTACTCCTACTACTACCACTACTACCACTACTACTACTATTACTCCTACTACTACCACTACTACCACTACTACTACTATTACTCCTACTACTACCACTACTACCACTACTACTACTATTACTCCTACTACTACCACTACTACCACTACTACTACTATTACTCCTACTACTACCACTACTACCACTACTACTACTATTACTCCTACTACTACCACTACTACCACTACTACTACTATTACTCCTACTACTACCACTACTACCACTACTACTACTATTACTCCTACTACTACCACTACTACCACTACTACTACTATTACTCCTACTACTACCACTACTACCACTACTACTACTATTACTCCTACTACTACCACTACTACCACTACTACTACTATTACTCCTACTACTACCACTACTACCACTACTACTACTATTACTCCTACTACTACCACTACTACCACTACTACTACTATTACTCCTACTACTACCACTACTACCACTACTACTACTATTACTACTACCATCACTACTACTACTACTACCACCACTACTAGGATTTATATTGTTCTTTTTTGGACACTCACACTTCTTAACAGAGCATTATACTCATTGGTGGTAAGATACTATTGTAGCCACAGCTGCCCTGGGGCAAACTGACAGAAGCGAGGCTGCCAATCTGTGCCACCGGCCCCTTTGACCACCACCAACACTCACACACACCACTTTCATACTAGGCAATGTGGGTGAAGTGTCTTGCCTAAGGACACAATATCAGCTTTTGCCACTAGCGCCCCCCTGTGGCACCTGCGGTCTCCCAAGTACTATCCAAGTACTAACCAGGCCCAGAGCCGCTTTGTTTCTGAAATCTGACGAGATCCGGCTTTGACGAGGAAGTTTGGCCTCATAAAATACATAGACGCATGATTGAGTGTGACAGAAAACCGACAGGGCTTATCTGCGAAACGGCCGCTTTAACCAATCATTATTCAGACGGCTCAACTGGAGGTTTAGAACTAATCATGCCACTATTATAATTTAATCCCCTTTAGACTAGTTTAGACCTGGTACAGTCCTGGTACAGTCCTGATTTAGATTGTGGTACAACTTAAGAGCTCACCTGCACAAACCGCTCTCTGTTTTGAAAAATTGGCAAAAAACATTAGTCTTTTTGTTACTATCTTCTACAGATATTATAATGACAATAATGTAAAGTGGGTTATATCAAGAAGAGATGGAATAATAATGGAATGCAGTAAAATACATTTGGCTTTTGTAAACATGTCTATACAAAGTAAACTGCAAGCCTCCGATCACTTTTCTGTTTTTCCAAATGAGCTCTTCAAATACTTTCTTAGATTGTAAAGTTTGACATAACATTCCCAGTTATTTTGTTTCACCATAACCAGATTTCGGTATTATTTTCAATGTGATATTTGACTTTCATATCTGTTTTAACTGAAGTTGCTGGGCCTGTTTGTGTGTGTGTGCAGAGTGGGTGAAGGCAGAGCTTACTGGAGTCTCGGAAATGCCCACACGGCCCTGGGGAATCACGAACAGGCCATGTATTTTGCAGAGAAGCACTTGGAAATCGCCAAAGAGGTGATTGTTTACATGTTTACCTTTGACTGCGTGCGTAAACGTTCAACTTTGATGAGGAGACACCGCCATCTGCTGGACACTAGAGGAACAACAAAAACATACAGACATTTAGCTTTAAATCAGACCGATGATGCAAAATCGACTTTTCAGAGATTTTAACCATGTTATAGTTGTTTTCTTCTCAATTACCGTCTTCAAGTTGTTTTTGGAGTGATTCATGTTTGAGCAATCTTTAATCTCTTATTTTCAAGACGCCATATTGCAAATCAACTCCCGTTTTCACCGCCACCCGTACACGCCCACTGTGACGTACGCACTTCGGTCTCTAATTTTATTATCTTAATCAGTGATACTCGTTGGATTCGGCAGCGTTGCATAGTCATTTTGGTACAAATAAAAAAAAAAAAATCTGCTACTCGCTAGTGTGATGTGCAGCTATCCATAGGGGGCGCCGACAGCTCCACGGCTCTTTGTTGTGATGACGTTTACTGCGACGTCTGCTCCCATTGGGCACCACAGTTTTCTAACGTGGAAGCCAGCGGACTTGTTTCTTTTATTAAGTCATTTAAAATAAATATTATGATTTTAAAATGTGCAAATTATAACATAATGATCCACGGGTGTCACAGATTATAACTATAGAGCGACACAAGCACAATAGGTTTGATTTAACTTATTTCAAATATACTGGGCACTAATGTCTCTGGTGTACTTTCTTTTTGCAGACTGGAGACAAAAGCAGTGAGGTGACGGCCAGAATGAACTTATCTGACCTGCGACTCGTTGTGGGCCTCAAGTCAAATTCCAATAATAGATTAAACATCTATCACAACACTAACACAAACAGCTCAGCTCTACCTCCACTGTGCCCGGATTACACCAACATCCCAGGTTTTTGGACATTTCATTCTTTCTTCACAAGATTCTGGTCATTTAAACTGCTTTCATATTGTACAAACATTCAAAATTCAACCGGGAATGCTTTTTTTTCTTTAAGGCGTAAAAAGTCCTGAAAAGATTAAGGAAAACTTGGAAAACTCCAGCCATAGTCCTGAAAAAACTTTAACCGAGGATTCATCTGTACACTCAGTATGTATTCATCATTCATTTTAATTTTGAATTTTAAAGTTGGGGTCCCTGATTTTCAAAACATGAAGGGAGAAAGTAGATACTTAAATCTGTCTAACCTGCAGTGGTGGAAGGTAACAAAGTAGTAAAGTACTGTACTTAAGTAGAATTTTGAGGTATTTGTACTTTACTTCAGTACATTTTACAGTGGATACTTTTACTTTTACTTCACTACATTTGAGAGCAGTATCTGTACTTTCTACTCTACTGCGTTTTTGAACAGGACTGAAAAGTAAAAAGTACTTTTCATATGATTTGAGGGGTTATTTTTACCATGTTTTTAACATATTTTGACTGACCAACGTTTTCGAGTTCAAGATTGGGCTTTGAGCAAAACAGTTTTTCTTATGAATTTCGTGTATTTTTAAGAAACTGATGCGTATCGTTTCTGTGACCAAAATATGTCTCATTTTTAAACAGTATCACTACATTTACAATTTAACAAATGAACAACACATGTGTGAAATACAGTTTTATGCGGGTACTTAAATACTTTTACTTCAGTAGATTCTTCCATGTGATACTTTTACTTTCACTTGAGTAACGTTTTACTTCTGTATCTGTACTTTTACTTTTTAAGTAACAAAACTGAGTACTTCATCCACCACTGCTAACCTGTTCATAGCTTTCACAGCCCTTTGCTTTGGCACATTGCTACTATTTTAAATCACTCCCCAAAATCCCACGTTAACGTCTTATAATTTCTGAATTTACAGGACGAAGATGTGTTTTCAAAGCCTTCCAAAGCGAACACCATCAAAGCGTCCACGAAGCTGTTCCTCTTTCACCGGTTAAAAAGTAAAAAGCAGAAAAACAACAAAACGCCCGCCAAAGCTCACCCAGAGATCACGGCCGAGAACCCGCCCTCGGAGATGGACTCACCCGTCATAACAAAGGTATGAACAAACAGTTGAACGCACCACTTTGTTGTATTTTTAAAAATCTTCTGAAGTATATAGTTTTGTGATTGTTCCAATATACAGAGAGAAAAAAGGCATTACAAAGGCAGTTGATCACATATCTTAATCAGACTCGTTCTGTTGTGCTCAGTGGTTTCCAAAGTGTTTGACCTCATTTAATACACCTCTATATGGGCTCCATTAGTGGCACGAAGCAAATCATGACGGGACTGGATTTTTTGCCATGTTCACTGTAGCAGAGCCTCATCAATGGTTCAATCACATCTGTATCTTTTGCTTTAGTTCAGTAATGTCCCGTATCTTTGTTCCATACACGATATCTTCAACACAGCCCCATAGAACCCATGATACACGCTGTGCCTTCTCTTTAATCAACAAGATGCCCGAACTACAAAAATGTAATGTTCTGTTGTACTCAATGGTTATAAACGTTTTTAATCACAAGTCTAATGAATATCTTATCAATTGCCTTTGTAATAACATTTTTAAATTATAAAGAGACTCTGTAAATCGTTCCTTTTTTCCCCTAGTTTGGACATTATTATTTACACCTTTTATGAGTCTTTTTATGAATCTTTTGCATTTTAGATGAAAGTTTGGGTACGACTTCCTGCAGTTTTCAATGTTTTTTTTTTTTTGTCTTTTCGTCACAAACTGCAACTTGACTGATAAAACTATGATAAATATTCACCAGATGTACAATCCCATCAGAATTCGAACCGTCTCATATTTAAATCCATGTTCTGTTTTATTCTCACTCCCTTTGTTCTGTTTTTGCTGTCCCCTGAATAACCGTCCTCTCGCTGCAGAGCGCGCGGGACACGATCGGCGAGGACGGCTTCTTCGACCTGCTGTACCGCTTCCAGGGCAGCAGAATGGACGACCAAAGGTGCACTCTCCTCGATGACCACAGCCCTCCCCCTGCCCAGTCCTCCCCCCTGTCCACCCCACCTGTAGCAGAAAATAAACGTGAGTGCACCCCCTTGTGTTTGGTCTGTGTTCACGCCATTTAAAAATCTATTGGTTTTGTTCGATACTCTGCATAGTTGTACGTTTTCTATTTGCCCGTGTCTATTGTGGTCTCTGTTCCCACTAGGGATGGGACGATAAACAGTAATATCATTTATCGTGATAAAAAGGGTTGACAATAATCGTTCGTGGCACTTTTTATATAATCGTGATAATCGCCAACAAAGATAATCACCATTGTGTCACGAGAATGTGCAGAAAAAAACTACTTCTGTGTCACGAAATGTGCAGAAAAAAACTACTTCTCCCTGATGATTTCCTCTAGATCACTGTTGTTTTCACCTATAACAAAGTACAATACTTGAACATTTGTTTAAATATGAAACCTATTCATAATATTAAAATTGTAATTATTCATATCCAGAACATTTTTAAACTGTCAGCAGCAATAATTATCGTGATATAATCGTTAATCGCACTTATTTTGGCCATGACAATCGTGATACCAAATTTCAATATCGCCCCATGCCTAGTTCACACTTCCTAGTTCATGTGGCTTTCTTTGTAAGGTTAGATACTATTGCAACTGCTTTTCTAAATTATTTTACTAAATCTTTAGCTATTTTGGACCGCGAAGCCCCCTCTCAGGATCCTGGTCATTTCCTGGAGCTGCTGGCCAGCTCCCAGGCCCGTCGCCTGGACGACCAAAGAGCCAGCCTCAGCCATTTTCCTGGCTTACGACTCAGCACCTCCAACCCGCTGCATTCACTGCACACCTCAACAGAACCAGCCCCAGCACAAGGTGAGGCGTCAGGGCACAAACATCTCTGTAGAAGGGTAGTCAAAAGTCAATGTCAAAGCAAGTTTATTTGTATTTATTTGTATAGCACAATTCGTACACAGAGTAATTCAAAGTGCTTTACAGAATTCACCTTTCATTCCGGAAGTTACCGTGGGCGCTGCCATCGTTATTCGGGTTATATTGTTTTGCATGGGGCTGCCGATCTTGACAGCAAATAAGTTCCATACGGATTACAGCGCCGTTTTAAAGCCTCCTTGAGAATTGGTGCAGTGTTGACATTAAAATCACAATATAAACAAATCAAAACATAACTAATCACAAATAATCATCATAAAATGAACATTAAAAAATGAACATTAAAAAGAAGAGTGCAGAATAAAAACCTTTCAGTCATATGCACAGATAAACAGAACCGTTTGGAGCCTGGATTTAAACATTGTAAAGTAGAGGCCTGTCTCACATCTTCAGGACTGTTCCAGGTTTTAGCTGCATTACTACATTTTTATTTGGGCAGATATCGATATAATGACTTTTCAGAGCTCATGAAATTGCTGTTCATCTGTTATAAAATTAAATTATACATAACAGAGGGGTACGACTATAGACTGTATAAAGAAGTGGA
>JACM01018998.1:0-13498 GCA_000787095.1 Periophthalmodon schlosseri
TTTAGTCCTGGTCTAGTCCTGGTTCCTCACCGGTCTTCAGGAGTCTTCCTTGTATCGACGCCTGTTTCATGATATTTTGCTGTTGTTGTAAAACTGCGTCCAGCTCTGAAAAGTCGACGAGGACCTGGGACCTGGACACATCAGGGAGAATTAACTCTACAGTTTTTAGACGGAGACCTGACATCTTAGATTCAAAATTCAAAGTTCAACAGGTGAGATACTGAGCGAGTCTATCATGGTAGTGTACATGTAGATTATATCTATATGTTTATTGTATCTATATGTAGATTATATGTTCATAATCCAGGACAGAAACAAAGGAAGCTTCAACTATTTCTTTTTTGTAATTCAATGAGATACAAGATTTGTTTCAAAAATAAAATTAGCATTTTGATTACATAATTCTGAGATATGTTTTTAAAGGATAAGTTTTTGTCAAACCAAAACCCAAGATATTTATAAACCCAAGATATTTACAGGTGGAGACTCATTCAGTCGATGTACCATTTAGTAAATAAAGAGCTTGCCCATCATTTAAATCACTTAGTTTTATTTAGATTCAATGATATTTTAAGATTTTTGAGTGAATTTTGGATTTCATAAAAATCTTGTTGCACTTTTAAAATCTCCTGACCAGCAGAAAAAAACAAAACAGTATCATCTGCATATAAATGTATAAGGCTTTCTCTTAATGGAATTAATAAAAATAGTAAAAAGTAGCAAGCCCAAAGTTGAGCCTTGGGGCACTCCTTTACTTAAAGTTAGAAAATGTGATTTAAACCCATTGGCTCCTACTGCCTGGGTTCTGTTTGAAAGATAAATTTGGACCAATCACATGAAGCATCGTCAAATCGAATGTGCTTCAGACTGCTCCTCTAACTCTCTTTTCTGGTTTAGACCTGGTTTAGACCTGGTTTAGACCTGGTTTAGACCTGGTTGAGTCCTGGTGTAGTCCTGGTTTAGACCAGGTTTAGTCTTGGTTTAGACCTGGCTTAGTCCCGGTTTAATCCTGGTTGAGTCCTGGTGTAGTCCTGGTTTAGCCCTGCTTGAGTCCTGGTTTAGACCTGGTTCTACCTGGATTTGGTAAGCATGTTCCTGATACGTTCCGCTCTCTCTCGTCTCTGTTTTTGCTCCTCTGGACTCAGGACTTCCTCCAAATCCGGGTCTAGTCTCTCTGGGATCTGGACTTTCTGGGGTCTCGACAGCTGTGGACCAAAACAAGACCCGGACTCAGTAAAACCAATAACAATCACAGTGAACCTTCTTAAATTTTTCACAACAGAATATGATGTCATAATGTCAAAATGGAGGCGGGAGTTTCAGGTTCCTGTTTATAGGCGCCATTTTGAAGACCATTCAGAAGAGACTGAATTGTTAATTGCCATGACAACAGTATAACTTTTCATCACTCTGAAAGTGAAAGTGCAAGGGCCTGTTTAACTCTATCGAAGAGTCACTGTTTTTAAAGAAATCTCCAAACGTATGATCCTGGTCTTGTCCTGGTTTAGTCCTGGTTCAGATCTGGTTCAGACCTGGTTTAGTCCTGATTCAGTCCTGGTTTAGACTGTTTTAGTCCTGTTTTAGTCCTGGTTGAGGCCTGTTTTGGTCTAAACCAGGACTGGTTTAGTCCTGGTTTAGTCCTGCTTGAGGCCTGTTTTAGTCCTGGTTCAGACCTGGTTTAGTCCTGGTTTACTTCTGTTTTAGTCCTGGTTTAGTCCTGGCTTACTCCTGTTTTAGTCTCAATGTAGTCCTGGTTGAGGCTTGTTTTAGTCCTGTTTTAGTCCTGGTTCAGTCCTATTCTAATGTGATGAAATGTTCCACCATAGAATCCTGACCTGTCTCCAGCTCAGTTTAACCTCTGACCTCTTTGCTGATGTCCAGGTCAAACTCCTCCGGCTCCACCTCCGTCATCCTCTGCTCTGATTGGACCGTTTCACTCTGGACCCACCCCTCGTAGCCCTGACCCTCTGTCACTGGTCTCTCCTGCTGCCAATCAAACCCCTGAGGACGTAACAGGCCAAAGTGAGTCCACAGAACTAAACTCCACCAGTCTACTGAGGAGGAAGCAGACTGAATAACGCTAACAACAATAGCTGACAGCACTGAGGTTTGTGCTGCAGTGAAGGGAACTTAAAGACAACATTAAACTAGTCCAGGAGAGAGACACGGGGAGGACATCTGACGCACAGGGAGGGCATCTGACTCACAGGGAGGGCATCTGACACACGGGGAGAGCATCTGGTGCACGGGGATGGCATCTGGCTCACAGGGAGGGCATCTGACTCACAGGGAGGGCATCTGACTCACAGGGAGGGCATCTGACTCACAGGGAGGGCATCTGACACACAGGGGCATTTCAGAACATGTTTCTAGAGGTCTAAACTACATGGTTAGCAGTTTTTACCCCATGGAGGCACAGGGAGGGCATCTGACACACACAGGGAGGGCCTCTGACACACGGGGGGGGCATCTGACACACGGGGAGGGCATCTGACACACAAGGAGGGTATCTGACACACAGGGAGGGCATCTGACACACTGATTTGGGGATTTGTTCATTATGAGAATTCAATTATTAACATTTTAACGGCAGTAGTAGTAGTAGTAGTAGTAGTAGTAGTATTTGCAGTAGTAGTAGTAGTATTAGTAGTATTTGCAGTAGTAGTATATGTACTTTGTGTGTGTGTGGTGTTTTGTTACTTGGTTAAATCAGAGCCATGCAGCAGAGCGCCACCTCCTGGTCACGTCCAAAACTCCAGTCACGATCCAACAGTGAAGAACAAACATTTACACAAAGAGAGAGAGGGAAAGGGAGGGAGAGACAGAGGGAAAGAGATTAAAAGAAGAAAAGAAATGAGATGGTGAAGGAGGGAGAGAGGAAGAGCAAGAGAGAGAACTGATGGTGAGAGAGAGGTGGGCAGAGAGATGAGGGGAAGAGAGAAGGAAAGAGAGGAGAGAGAGAGAGAGGGAGGGAGGGAGAGAGAGGAGAGAGAGAGGGAGAGAGAGAAAGGGAGAGAAGAGAGAGAGGGAGAGAGAGAGAGAGAGAGAGAGGAGAGAGAGCAGAGAGAGCAGGAGAGGAGAGTGGGAGGGAGAGAGAGGAGAGGAGGAGAGGAAAAGTTCATGCAAAAAGCAGAATGACCTCACACTGAAACAAGACCTAAATTAGTCCAGAAATAATTTCAGTTTTCCATTTTAAACTTAAACTTGACTTTTGTGAGGTGGGTGCATTTGGTTTGTGAGGTGGGTGCGTTTGGTGTGTTTGGTTTGTGAAGTGGGTGCGTTTGGTTTGAAGTGGGTGTGTTTGTTTTGTGAACTAGGTGTGTTTTGTGTGTTTGGATTGTGAAGTGGGTGTGTTTGGTTTGAGGTGGGTGCATTTGGTTTGTGAGGTGGGTGCATTTGGTTCGACAGAGGAGCAGAGCCACAGCTAAAGCCTCAGCCATTTATTAAAAGTGCAAATCTAAGACTCAAAATGAAATGATAGAAATGTGACTGTGGAACATCAAAGGCTTCTGTGGATTTGAGGCGGGACATTTGGATTTGGAGGAAAAACAGTAGCAGAAGCTCGAGCTCTGTCTGATTCAGAATTAATTAAGAGTTTGAAAACTTTAAAGAGGAGGTATTCTGCTTTCTCCCATGTTCTAACTCTGTCCCTTGCCACAAACATGAAGGGGTTTTAGATGTCATCCATGCAAGTTTGAGTAATCTAGAGATCTCTCCTGGGAACTATTCAAACCCTCCTTATGGTTAGCAATACGGCTATAGCATTTTCAAAACAATAAATGGAAACATGATGATAGAAATATGTTATGTGTTACAGTTAATACCCATAAAATACCCCCCCTTCAATACCCCATTTAAGTCAAACACCCCCTCTTTAATACCACATACAAGTCAAATACCCCCTCTTTATGGAAATAAAAGGGAAGTCTTTAATCTCTTACTTTCAATCAATCTACCCCCGTTTTCACCTCCACCAGTACACGCCCACTGCATACGCACTTCATTCTCCAGTTTTATTTTCTTAATAGGTGATACTCGTAGGATTCGGCAGCATCGCGTCGCCATTTTGTTTTTTAGGTGAATATTATGATTCAAAATGTCCGCCGCTGTTCTTCCTCCGAGCCTCTGTGTTTCTATTGCATTTGAACACCACAGTGAGTCTACAATGTAAACACAGTTATTTCATTAAACTATTGCTGTTTCCTCTCAGGGGATTCTGGGATACAGAGTCCACACAGGCCTGGTGCATCATGGGAAGTGCAGGCTGAGCTCCCAAAGCATCATGGGAACTGTAGTTCTGAGGTCCATCACACACAGGTTAGTCCATTCAAACACATGCAGGTTAGCACTGTTAGCATCTCCCACAGAAAACAAAGGCATCGTTAGCAGCGAGCTAACGCCAGAGTTTAAAGGGTTCAGACTTCACCAAATCTGCAAAAAAAAGTTTCAGTCTCTTTCTGAAAAAATCTAGATTTTTACTTTAGACTGTTATTAATATTGTAAATAATTTAATACCATCATATTTTAAAATCTATAAAATCTATACAAAATATTTTCTCTAAAAATGTCAGTGCTCTTTAGTCCTGGTTTCAGTCCTAGTTTAGTCCTGGTCTAATGCTCCTGGTTAAGTCCTGGTTTAGTCCTGGTTTATTCTTGGTTTAGTCCTGCTTTAGTCCTGGATTAGTCCTGGTTTAGTCCTGGTTTAGTCCTGGTTTAGTCCTGGTTCAGTCCTGGTTCAGTCCTGGTTTAGTCCTGGTTCAGTCCTGGTTCAGTCCTGGTTTAGTGCTGGTTTAGTCCTGGTTTAGTCCTGGTTTAGTCCTGGTTTAGTCCCTGATGCATACATTCTTAAACCCTTCGTCATGTCGTTTTTTTATTGCAAAAACAAAACTTTGAATGTGATTCATGTGTGAACATAAAAATAAAAATAATAATAATAATAATAATAATAATAGTATTTGTAGATGATGTTTTTAGAGGCACTACAGTAAATCCCTGTAAAAGTCACATTTAAATGTTTTAAATCTTTCTGTATAAAACTGATTTGGTGAAGTCTGACGTTTGAACGTGTTACATTGTTCTTCAGATTCTCTTCAGATTTTCTCCAAAATGATGATGATTTCTTCTGAACTCAGGCGAAAAGGCATAAACACATTTCAAAGGCACTTTCTGAATGATTTAAAGCCAAAGTAAAGTCCCAAAGCTCTACAAATATAAAGATTATTTTAAAGTGGAGATAAACACTGAATCAGCTCCGAGCGCATGTAGGCGGAGTTAGGTGTTCAGTCCCACTTTAAGATTTAAAGCGCCGATGACAGGTGAGATGACTCATGTGACTAAAAGTGACTTAAAATCATTAGATTTAAGATTTTAAGATCAGTGTGATGTCACCAGTGTGACGTCATCAGTGCGACGTTATCAGTGTGACGTCATCAGTGCGATGTCATCAGCCTGACGTCATCAGGGTGACATCAACAGCGTGTCATCATCAGCACAACGTCATCAGCGACATTGTCAGAACGAGAGAATCATCAGAACCTGTCACATTCACTTTAAATGATGGCACGAGTTTTACATTCTGCAGTGTCAGAGGGTCCCAGCAGGGGGCAGTGTTTTAGCTCCACATTCACTTTGTTTCTCGAGAATTCCACATTTCCTGTTTTTATGAGGGGGTTTTGGGAGTTTTGGGAGTTTGAGTTTGTCCAGAGTCTGAAACATTTGTCCCGTCTCATCTCTTCTCTGTTTGTTCAAAGCTGTTTTGTTTGGATCAAGTCAGATTAATATTCATATGAAACATTATTTTTATAATTGAGTCCAGACTTTGTGCTAAAGGAAAACCAGGACCATAAAGATGTGTTCAGAGCTGTGGTTTCAGGTCTGATCCTGGTCCGGTTTAGACTCGACCGGTTTAGTTTCACTTTGGCTCGTTTATGTTTGGTTTTAAAGTCTTTAAAGTTTTAAATGAGTTTGTTTTGTTTCAGTCTCAGTCTCCACCCACTGTGTTCTGCTCTGAATATTGATACTTTGCAGGTGACGTTATCAACATTCCCTGGGAGTTTGGCGCTAATTGGAGGCACTACTCTGTCTGTGTTAGACTTTAATCTAAGCTTTGTTTGAACACAATCTGACCATAAAGAACTGACTTATCTGAACTACAACAGGTGAGTTGATTTGTGCTGTTAAACAAGTCCCTCTCAAATAACATTACAGTCACAAGCTAGCTAGCATTAGCCAACAGTTTTTCAGTTAGTCACTCTCACCTTTTTGTTGAAAATCAAACTCCTAAACAGGACCATGAACGCTCGGACTGATCACAGGCTCCTGAAAATGTGCTCTTTAAATCATTTAGGATTTTTTACTGAGTCTTCAGACAATCTGAAAACTTTTTTGTCAGTGTTTGCTAATGTGTGCATTGTGTCACCATGGTAACTGTTGAACATCCCACCATAGACATACAAGAAGAACCCCCCTCCCCTCCAGCATGATATCACTGCAGAGTATCAATACCTCTCAGAGGGTCTCAGGTTTAGGGTTGGTGTTTAAAGTGTTTAAATTACGTAAATGATTCTCAGGTTTATGGTAATTAGTCAATGTCAGTCTCCGCCCACTGCTGGCGGCTGATTTCTCTGCGTATTTCTCGGGAGCGGTTTCGGCTGCTGCTGCGTATGGGTGTGGGGGGCGGAGCTTGAGCTCGCATGGGAGGCATGGCACACACCTCGGGGCGGGGCGTGGCGGAACTGCGTTCTGATTGGCCGACGCTCCACTGTCTGTCCCGCCCCCGTGCCCTCTGCTGGAGGCGCTGCGCCTGTTCGTCCGCGCTCATCCTGCCGCGTGATTGGACTGCAGACGGCCAATCAGAGTCAAGCGTCGGGGAGGAGGCGGAGCATTCGAAGGCGCTCTTGGGGCGATCCTGAGAGAGGGAAAAGTACTATATATTATAATTAGTCCTGGTTCAGTCCTGATTTAGACCTGGTTTAGTCCTAGTCCAGTCCTCGTTCAGTCCTGGTTTAGTCCCAGTTCAGTCCTGGTTTAGTCCCGGTTCAGTTCTGGTTCAGTCCTGGTTTAGTCCTGGTTTAGTCCTGGTTTGTTCCTGGTTTAGTCCTGGTTCAGACCTGGTTTAATCGTGGTTCAGACCTGGTTTGTTCCTGGTGTCCTGGTTTGTCCTGGTTTGTTCCTGGTTTAGTCCTGGTTCAGACCTGGTTTAATCGTGGTTCAGACCTGGTTTGTTCCTGGTTTAGTCCTGGT
This sequence comes from Periophthalmodon schlosseri, assembly GCA_000787095.1. Taxonomy (NCBI): domain Eukaryota; kingdom Metazoa; phylum Chordata; class Actinopteri; order Gobiiformes; family Gobiidae; genus Periophthalmodon; species Periophthalmodon schlosseri. The sequence goes on from JACM01018998.1 coordinate 7,243, forward strand.
TCGGTCCTGGTTTGTTCCTGGTTCAGTCCTGGTTCAGTCCTGGTTCTAACCTTGTGATTGTCTCCTCTCCTCAGAGTGACGAAGGCTGAGACCGAGCTCTGGTTTAGTACAGATGAAGACCCGCCCAGACCTAAGAGAGAGAGTCACATCTCCATGGAGGCGAGCAGAAAAGTCACATAGTGCAGCTTTAATACAGACTCTGACCTGAGGCGCTGTGAGGCTCCAACGGTAACTCTGGTTCACTGAGGAACGACCGAAGATCAGACTGGAACTAAGAAGAACCGGGTCAAAACCAGGACTAAACCAGGACCAAATCAGGTCTGAAACAGAACTAAACCAGGTCTGAGCCAAAACTGAACCAGGAATAAACCAGGACTAAACCAGGTCTGAGCCAGGACTGAAACAGGACTAAACCAGGACTAAACAAGGACTAAACCAAGTCTGAACCAAGAATAAACCAGGACTAAACCAGGTCTGAACAAGGACTAAAGGGGACAAAACCAGGACTAAACCAGGTCTGAACCAGGACTAAACCCGGACTAAACCAGGACTTAACCAGGTCTGAACCAGGACTAAATCAAGTGTGAACCAGTTCTAAACCTGGACTAAACTAGGCCTAATCAGGTCTGAACTAGGATTAAACCAAGACTAAACCAGGACTAAACCAAGTCTGAACCAGGACTAAACCACGTCTGAACCAGGTTTGAACCAAGACTAAACCAGGGCTAACCCAGGACTAAACCAGGTCTGAACCAGGACTAAACCAGGACTAAACCAGGTCTGAACCAGAAGTAAAACAGGTCTGAACCACGTTTGAACCAGGACTAAACCAGGATTTAACCAGGACTAAACTAGAACTAAACCAGGTCTGAACCAGGACGAAACCAGGACTAAACAAGAAATACACCTGGACTAAACAAGGACTAAACCAGGTCTGAACTAGGAGTAAACTAGGACTAAACTGGGACTAAACCAGGTCTGAACCAGAAGTAAACCAGGTCTGAACCAGAAGTAAACCAGGTCTGAACCAGGACTAAACCAGGACTAAACCAGGACTAAACCAGGACTAAATCAGGTGTAAACCAGGACTAGAGCTCACCTTCCAGTCCCCGCCGTCCCGATCCCGCCTCCTCTCGTCTGACTGGCGCTTCAGACCTCGCACTGACGTGTGGCGAATCACAGCGGCCTCTCGGGGAAGGGGCGGGACTTCAGGGCGGGCGTCGTCTTCATCAAAGAAACCACAGGGAAGAGGCGGCCGCGGAGGGGGTGGGGCATCAGACTGCACAGAGACCGGGTTTAGATGGATCTCAACTGGACTACAGGGGTCTGAACATGGTCTAAGAATCTAAACCGGTCTTCGGGGACACTTACCCAGTTTGGCACGGTCTGGAGGAGATTGGTTGAAGGCACTGACTCTTGAACTGAAGGCACTAACGTCCTCTCTGTCGACCAATCAGAAGAGAGGAGATGACGTCACAGAAAACATCAGGGGCGTTTTCAGTTTTATGTTTAGTTAAAATAACTGTAACCTGCACTGTTTTAAAAAAACTGTGTGTCCAGAGCTTGACCCAGTGTCCAGAGCCTGACCCTGTGTCCAGAGCCTGAGTCCAGAGCTTGACCCTGTGTCCAGAGCCTGAGTCTGTGTGTCCAAAGCCTGACCCTGTGTCCACAGCCTGATCCTGTGTCCAGAGCCTGACCCTGTGTGTCCAGCACCTGACCCCATGTCCAGAGCCTGAGTTTGTGTGTCCAGAGCCTGACCCTGTGTGTTCAGAGTCTAAACCTGTGTCCAGAGCCTGAGTCTGTGTCCAGAGCCTGACCCTGTGTGTCCAGCACCTGACCCCATGTCCAGAGCCTGAGTTTGTGTGTCCAGAGCCTGACCCTGTGTGTTCAGAGTCTAAACCTGTGTCCAGAGCCTGAGTCTGTGTACAGAGCCTGACCCTGTGTGTCCAGAGCCTGAGTCCAGAGTCGGGTTCAGGGTCGGGCTGTGTTTCCAGACCCTGACCCTGTATCCAGAACCTGAGTCTGTGTGTCCAGAGCCTGACCCCATGTCCAGAGCCTGAGTTTGTGTGTCCAGAGCCTGACCCTGTTTCCAGAGGCTGACCCTGTGTCCAGAGCCTGACCCTGTGTGTTCAGAGCCTGACCCTGTGTCCAGAGCCTGAGTCCAGAGCCTGACCCTTTGTGTCCAGAGCCCGAGCCTGTGTCCAGAGCCTGAGTCTGTGTGTCCAGAGCCTGACCCTTTGTGTCCAGAGCCTGTGTCCAAAGCCCAACCCTGTATCCAGAGCTTGATCCTGTGTGTCCAGACCCTGACTCTGTGTCCAGAACCTAAGTCTTTGTCCAGAGCCCAACCCTGTGTCCAGAGCCTGACCCTGTGTCCAGACCCTGACCCTGTGTCCAGAGCCTGCCCCTGTGTCCAGAGTCTGACCCTGTGTTTCCAGAGCCTGAGTCTGTGTCCAGAGCCTGAGTCTGTGTCCAGAGCCTTGACCTGCAGATAGAGGACACATCCAATTGTGTCTCATTCTCAGTATATGGACAGACCTCATGTGAAAGTACCTCCATAATTCACTCACTGAGCTGCAGAGGCTGCACTAGCACTGAATCAAGATTGGCTGCAGGTGCTAGGGTTTAGGGAATGACCATTAAGATCAGAGAGAGGCCTTTTAGGTCTAAAACAACTGGATTTCAGCGTTGAAACTGGCAACACAAATGAGAGAGTCATGTGAGGCTCATTCTGCTTTGTGCTTGGATAATGGTCTTGAACCAAAACACCAAGTTATAACAGAAATAAATGATGTCATGTCTAGCGTCTTTGTCATTAAGAATAAATCAGCGTTATTGTTATCAGTAAAAACTATATTTGATTTGAAGTTTATCTCGTATCTGGGGTCACAGAGAGGTCACACAGAGGTCACGCCGAGTTCACAGAAAGGCCACACAGAGATCACAGAGAGGTCACAGAGGGGTCACGTTTATGGAATTTAAAAATTAAATCTATTTCATTTTATACCTGAGTTCTGCTTGAGGGGGTCAGGGGGGCGGTTGCGGTTGAGTCCGGCCAAAACGTCCTCCACCCTCCACAGCTCCCTCTTCAGCTCTGCCTTCTCAGCCTGAAACACACATGCACTATATGATAACCTGGTTTAGTCCTGGTTTAGTCCTGGTTTAGACCTGGTTTAGTCCTGGTTTAGTCCTGGTTTAGACCTGGTTCAGTCCTGGTTTAGTCCTGGTTCAGTTTAGTCCTGTTTAGTCCTGGTTTAGACCTGGTTTAGTCCTGGTTTAGTCCTGGTTTAGACCTGGTTCAGTCCTGGTTTAGTCCTGGTTTAGACCTGGTTCAGTCCTGGTTCAGTCCTGGTTTAGTCCTGGTTCAGTGTTGGTTCAGACCTGTGTGGAGGAGCTGAGCTGGGTTTTTAGAGCAGATCTTAGTTGTTCCACAGATTTTTCTAGAAGAACAAACTCCTCCAGAGAACGAGACATGTCCTAAACACAAAGATAATCAGATCTGGTTATGATCCTGGTCTGGAACCTCAGATGTGGTTATGATCCTGGTCTGGACCCTCAGATCTGGTTATGATCCTGATCTGGACCCTCAGATCTGGTTATGATCCTGATCTGGACCCTCAGATCTGGTTATGATCCTGATCTGGACCCTCAGATCTGGTTATGATCCTGTTTGGACCCTCATATCTGGTTATGATTCTGGTCTGGACCCTCAGATCTGGTTATGATCCTGTTTGGACCCTCATATCTGGTTATGATCCTGGTCTGGACCCTCAGATCTGGTTATGATCCTGGTCTGGACCCTCAGATCTGGATATGATCCTGGTCTAGACCCTCAGATCCGGTTATGATCCTGGTTTTACCGTGTAGGCCCTGGAGATCTGGGCTCGGACTTGGACCAGATCCTCCTGAAGGACTTTCTGATGGAGAGAGATCTTCTGACGAGATGAAGGGTCTGAGAACTGCTCCATCTGCTGGTGAGAGTGCGCCAGTACAGCCTCCAACTGATCCTGAAAAAAGAGAGGAGAGAGGGAAGAGAGGAGACAGGGAGAACTGGTTCATTTGCTGGTGAGGGAGCACCAGTACAGCTTTCAACTGATCCTGAAGAAAAGAGAGAGGGATCACAGCAAAAACTGGAGGGTTAAAATTTCAGGGTAAAATATTTCAGAGTTGTTTTTAACACAAAAATTATTGGTTATTTGCCAGAGTTCAAATAGTAGAAGTTAATTCAACTGCCCCAAATGTTAATTCAGCTTCCCTGAGTGTTAATTTGGCACCTCCCACCCACCACTTCAAACTCCCGCGAGAGGAGAACCAGTTTGAACCCGTTTGAATCAGTTTGAACCAGACAGACATGAGGTGAATTTTTCACTTTTCCTTACATGCAGCTCTTTTCGGTAAGTGCATTTTGATTTAAACTGTATATACAATATTTGTATTGAGAAAATCTTCTTTACTCAAGAATTATAATTGTGTAGGTTGAACTCTTTGTCAAAGGAATTTCTCTTTGTAGCAGATGTAACCGCATGGTCTTTTAGCTCTTAGCTAATGTCAATTGACCATATTTTATCTGTATTTTTACATGTCTTGTTTTTATCAATAGAAATCGATGAAGGACTGGGGTCTATCCTGCATATTTCAAGTAAGCTTTTACATTTTTTTTTTTTTGCATTTGGCTGAGCTAAATTGGTGTCCGCCGCCACTGGCGCCTCTTCACTTGCTAAGTTGCATATGGCCCTGACTTTACTGGTGAAGTTTGTGCCACTACATGCATGTTGTAGGTCTGGGTAAAATGGCGATTCTGGTCCAGGTGCAGTACGGCTCTGAAAAGTTACAGACACAACAGAGGCAGCCTCTGAAGAAAAGTTATTATTAACTATTTGTGTTATTTATTCTAATTTGCTCTCTTTTTCACCTCCAGGTAAAATAACACATGTTTGTCTTTTTAACAGTTAATAGAGGCAGCTTTGAAAGAAAAAGCTGGCAGTGAAGAAGTCTTAAAGGAAGACCAAGTTGGTTAATGTACTGATGTCTCACATGATTGAACATCATGGGTATGTTTCTATATTTGTTCACAAATTTATACATGATTCTTAATGTTTCTAATAAGTTTAATTCCTGTTTCATCAGTAACTTCCCCTCTAAGGCCTTCGGGAACAGTTTGTCCTTGGGATTGCGATGGCATTTCCTTCTCTCGAAGATCCGTATTCAAAGAAAGGCTATGCAATAATTATTTTGCTTTTAAAGCAATGTAAAATGTGCTAACATTCAATATTAAGTTGTATGGTTCCTTTTTATTCAGGAGCATTTCTATGATCTGCAAGTGGATCAGATACATCTCATGGGGCTGAAGACGGAAAAGGCATCTTTTACAATGTTTTAAACTAAATAAAAGTTTTAAATGCGCTGAATGTTTTGTTTTTTTTACAGTGTGCCTCATTAATCTACACTTTACAGCGTGTAGTTAATACTCCTCAAAATGTTAAATTAACTCAAATTAAGAGTAAAAATAAAACACCTCTGTGTGTTATCTGTTTACTGTCAAAATGTTAATATAACTCTTAATTTTAGGGTTAAACAGGCACTCCAGTAATTTAACATTTCAGAAAATGTTAAATTACCTCTAAAACAGATTAGACTCATATAAACCCTGAGAAACTGTTACAACTGATTCTGTGAGAGTCAATGTAACTCCACTTTTTGCTGTGATGAGAGGAGTGAGAGGCATGAGAGGAGAGAGGGAGAGAAGAGAGAGGGATGAGAGGGAGAGAGGGATGCGAGGAGAGTGGGATAGAGAAGAGAGGGAGAACTGCTCCATCTGCTGGTAAGAGAGCACCAGTATAGCCTACAACTGATCCTGAAGAAAAGAGGAGAGGAGAGAGGGATGAGAGGAGAGAGAGTCATGAGAAGAAAGAGGGAGAAAGGGATGAGAGGAGAGGAGAGAGGGAGAACTGCTCCATCTGGTGGTGAGAGAGCAACACGGCCTCCAACTGACCCTGAGGAAGAGGGAGAGAGAAATAGAAGGAGAGGAGAGTAGAGAGAGGGGGAGAGAGGTAGGAGAGAGAGAGAGGTAGTAGAAAGAGAGGTAGAAGAGAGAGAGGTAGTAGAAAGAGAGGTAGGAGAGAGAGAGGGGGGGGTTGGGGGTACCTTGTCCTGTTGCAGAGTGCTGATCCTCGACTCCAAATCCTTCAGAGTTTTGTCCTGTTCACACAAACGACTCAACTTCACCTGGAACAAAGAGTCCTGGTTTAGTCCTGGTTTA
>JACM01069488.1:0-12617 GCA_000787095.1 Periophthalmodon schlosseri
ACACAGGTAATTTAAGTTTGTCCAAAAGGCAAAAGAGGATTAGGACACTTCAATTATTATGTTCAGCGTCGTCTCGTGCTCAGGTTCTAATTCAAATGAGACACTTGGGCTGAGATCACACTTGTCCTGGTCTGGTCTGGTCTTGGTTTGGTCCTGGTTTGGTCCTGGTGTGGTCTTGGTTTGGTCCTGGTGTGGTCTTGGTTTGGTCCTGGTCTGGTCTTGGTTTGGTCCTGGTCTGGTCTTGGTCTGGTCTGGTCCTGGTCCTGGTTTGGTCTTGGTCTGGTCTTGGTCTGGTCCTGGTTTGGTCCTGGTCTGGTCTTGGTCTGGTCTTAGTCTGGTCTTGGTCTGGTCTTGGTTTGGTCTTGGTTTGGTCTTGGTTTGGTCTTGGTTTGGTCTTGGTCTGGTCCTGGTTTGGTCCTGGTTTGGTCTTGGTTTGGTCCTGGTAGAACAAGAAACGGTCTCAGGGCCACAGTTAAATTAAATTCTGTAACTGGACCAAAGTTTCAGAGTGAAGACGTTTCATCCCAGAAGCTTCTTCAGGTCTGAACTTCTACGTGACGTTTAGGTGAAACAAAGGTCTGCTTCAGAACAGTACATTATGTAACAGTTGGTGACGTGTTCAGCTTCCAAACGTGTGCAGCATTTTTAGGACTTTTCCCATTCAAACATTTACTGTTTATAAAGTGTTTTTCTTTAACTCAAGAACAGAACCAACATGTCACAGAACTTCACTGGTCCTGGGACAGAAGCTGTTTGGTTTGTGCAGAAAAAGCTGAAGTTCTGGTTTGAAACATGTCGACGCAAGTCCAGAGCCTGAGGAGACGAAGGAGACGAAGGAGACAAAGGAGACGACATGTATGACACTCAGCACACACACAATACACACAGAATACACACACACACACACACACACACACACACACACGTTAAGTGACAGGGCCTTATGTCACAGCTTGATCTGCTTTAATGAGACAGAGTAAGAAGTTATGAGTCTTATGTAAAGATCATTTAAATATCACTTTTCGTCTGTGGGTCCACCACCTGCTCGTCTCCATGGAAACGATCCTGCTGTGCCCAGAATGTTTCACAGTGCGGCATTAAACCTACATCTTTTCTTTCTTACTGTGACCGGGTGCGACTCTTCCCAGATCTGAGCTGTAACTCGTCCCTGCCCCCCCAGTTTAATGCCCAACTGCGGAACATTTCCCATTTTATTGATGTTGTTATTGTCGTTTCTGTTGTTCTTTGGTTAAAGCTTCACGCTGCAGTCAAAGCACTAACGTCTCCGGGGAAACGAGAGCCAGAGCCTCCACCTGAAAAGCTGCACAGTGGGTCTTTAAACTGTGTAATACTGATAATAATACAGAGTTTTTAAGACAGAGCTTTAAACGGAGCTTTCACTCCTCAGACACTGTTTCCATTCTCTCACTGAGGATTTCCAAACATTCAAACTGTCAGAGATTAAAATGCCACAACAAACAGACGCAGCTCAGACAGAAGCAGAGGCAGCTTCGGAACAACACGTTTATACTGAAGCTGATCTGCTCATATTTCACTGACGGACTAAAGCCAAAACTCTGGATCTGTCCACACCACAGACCGTTTATAGAAATGGACAGAGCTACTGCGCCACCCGCCGCGTTCAAACAGGAAGTGATCACGGGCGCACGTTCCTGACTCCAGTTCACTTCCTGTGTTAAACTCCGCCCCTCTCTCTGTACCTGCTGCTGTCAGACTCATGTTGGTCTTAAATGTTCGTATTAACCCTCTACATGATCCTGGGGTTTTTATTTCACTATTGTGTCTGTAAATCGACATATGAACATTAATAACAGACGAATCAGGCCCCTTCTTCCCCCGAGGTCGCTCCCGCCAGTGTTAGCAACAGATTGGCTCCAAATCGTCCCTATAACTGCTCCGGCCTCGATGAGCTTCATCTGGAGCCGAACGCCATGGTCACAGGGTCACGTGGTCTTCACAGTCTGTGCTCTACACACAGGTTCTCGCCCTTGATCTCGGGTCAAATGGCAGTTCTGAAAAAGATATCTGTAAATCTCCGGCGCGTTCAGGGCCCGCTCACGTCACGGCGGTATGATGTGTTCTGACGCTTCCTTTCAAAACAAACAGCCCTCTGCCCCCGCGGACGTCACCGTTATTGTGCTGTAATGATTACGAGTCCCAGAGCAGAGGAGGGAGGGGCCTCGGCAGAAAGAACGGCCTCTACGTGCGCCGCGGGCTGACGGCTTACGCAACACGCGGAGTTCAGATTCACACGGGGACACGCGCAGTGACGCGGGGAGAGGTCGTGTTTTTCACCTCCAAATTAACAAAAGTATCTGAAGTGATGCTAACGCAGCACACGGAACGTTCAGCAACACGGGACCTTCAGGAGCCATCGGAAAAACAACTTTCAAAATACGTATTCAAATAATAGAAAGATCATCTTATCCAAGTATCAACATCTAAACATGTTTATCTCCATGGAGACAAGGAGGTGGCATTGGCAGGTCAGATCTGTGGAGCTGTGATGTTTTTAAAGAGGGGGATTTACTTCTATGGGGTATTAAAGAGGAGGTATTTACTTCTATGGGGTATTAAAGAGGAGGTATTTACTTCTATGGGGTATTAAAGAGGAGGTATTTACTTCTATGGGGTATTAAAGAGGAGGTATTTACTTCTATGGGGTATTAAAGAGGAGGTATTTACTTCTATGGGGTATTAAAGAGGAGGTATTTACTTCTATGGGGTATTAAAGAGGAGGTATTTACTTCTATGGGGTATTAAAGAGGAGGTATTTACTTCTATGGGGTATTAAAGAGGAGGTATTTACTTCTATGGGGTATTAAAGAGGAGGTATTTACTTCTATGGGGTATTAAAGAGGGGGTAACATATTTAGATCACCATGTTTCCTTTTATTGTTTTGAAATTATTTTTGAATTGTTTTTGAGTCCAAAGCCCCGCCCCCTTCACGGCGCTATCACATTACAATCAGCGTTAATGAAACTACTGCACATCACACCAGGTTTGTGAAGCTGTAGTGTGTTGTTTTGTCTCATGTTTTTGTAGATTTATGGAGAATTCTCGTGTGGAGCATGGGTGACGTAGACTTGTGGGCGGAGCCTTGTACAGAATCTAGAGATCTCTAGATTACTCAAACATGCATGGATGATCTAAAACCTCTTCAGACATGTTTCTGATGAGGAACAGCGTTAGAACATGGGACAAAGATACAAAAAGTTGATTTAGCAGAATTACCAGAGAAGCGAGCGCCGCTTTAACACAAAATAGTGAAAATATGTTGTAGCTCAGCGCTGCCTTTGTCCCGCTCAGATAAACGTGTTGGCAGCAGCTCAGACCTTTGGACCTGCTCAGAGGGAGGAGGCCGGAATCCAACCCCAACTATTGATTTTTAGCTCTGGGTAAACGACGCAGAACAAAGAGCTGCCATACTGTAATGTAAAGGTGCTGGTCTCCACGGAGACGAGGAGCTTTGCCCTGAATGTTCCACAGTGTAGACTTTAACTGTCCTGTGTTAGAATGACAGATAGACAGATAGACAGATAGATAGATAGATAGATAGATAGACTGAAGGCTTTCTGTCCCTGTGGGGAAACAGTTCACATGGTTCACATACATAACCCACACAAACATGTGCAGACACACAGAACAAGTCCACGAGTTAAATCTAAGGAGGCGCCGATGATACGACAGCAGCCGATTCCACAGCAGAGACGGAGCATTTATGTCCTTTAAACAAAACTAAAATAAGACAAAACTGATGTGTTATGAAGCTGCCAATCATCTCTCAAGTAACGACAGAATAACTTTGTGTAAATAAAACTACAACATTATGAGATTTTCTGGGGCGACTTCGACCTGTAAAAAGTCACGATCGTCACTATATCAGCTCATCGTTCAGTTTATGGAAGATGGAACTATCTTTATCATGTCACTTTTTATTTGCACCACTGGGACATTTTTGGTTATTTTTTGTCTTTATGATCAGATTTAAGCCGTAAACGTTTGAATAAATAACTTGTCTGACTCATTCCAGACTCAAACTAACAGCTAAGTGTTTCGCTCTGCTGTTTATTTCTTGCAGCTCATGATTTTATCAATATTGTAGATTTAGATTAGTTTTTGTGGTTTAAATCTGCTCTTGGGTTTTTGTGTCAGTGGCAGAAATGAGTTTCAATATTATCGTTAATTGTCTGTATTTACTTCAGCGATGTGCTACAGGCCTAAACAGACCTAATGTAGCCAACAAACAGAAACTTCAGTGTCGTTAGCTCCTCCTTCAGACAGATGTAAGGATGAAGAAGCGGCTCGGACGAGCAAACGTCTTCACTCCTACAACTTTTGTTCAGTTACAGAGTTCTGTTCTCTTGCTCTGGACTCCACCTGGACGTCTGAGGGATTATACACACACACACACACACACACACACACACACACACACACACACACACACACACACACAGTCATTTGGCCTGTTAATAATTAATGTGGTGATTAGTGGCGTCTCAGATGGTTTCAGAGTGAGTCCTGAGGCATCACAGATAAGCAGAACAAACAGAAAGAGATGAGCAAGTGCACGGCTCCTGTACTGCAGAATATCACAGAATATCACAGAATATCACAGAATATCACAGAATATCACAGAATATCACAGAATATCACAGAATATCACAGAATATCACAGAATATTACAGAATATTACAGAATATTACAGAATATTACAGAATAACTCAACAGAATGTAACAGGCCCGACTTTAAACTGGAAAAGCTCTTTATAGTTTTAGATCTAATTCATATGCATTTTATTCATATGTAACAGATGATTTTTTTAGTGGTGGTCAGACTGTATGAAGTGAGTGAGTGTGACGTCACCACAGCGTCCGGCTCCAGATGAAGCTCATCGAGGCCAGAGCAGGTACAGGGACGATTTGGAGCAGAGTTACATATTTGGAATTCTGACCACGAGTATCATAGCAACCAAAGAGCCAATCAGTACAGAGGCTGTTGAAGGTACCGCCCCTTCCCGCCCGCACCGCTGGTTTAGCGGGGAGCGGGCGCTTACAACCAAACCCGTTGCTGGGGCGACCTCGGGGAAAAACGGTAGGATCATCAGCGCTAAGACATAGCTAACCTGTTAGCCGCCGCGTTCCAAACAGGAAGTGATCATGGTGCACTTCTGGCTCCATCGACTCTGGCTCCAATTCACTTCCTGTGTTAAACTCCGCCCCTCTCTCTGTACCTGCTGCTGTCAGACTCATGTTGGTCTTAAATGTTCGTATTAACCCTCTACATGATCCTGGGGTTTTTATTTCACTACTGTGTCTGTAAATCAACATATGAACATTAATAACAAATCAGGCGCCTTCTTTCCTGTTTGACTGATAACGTTGCTAAGCAGAAGGGGCGTTACCTTCACAGCCTCGCTCCTGATTGGCTCTTTGGTTGCTATGACACTCGTCTATGATACTCGCTCCAAACCCGTCCCTGTACCTGCTCCGGCCTCGATGAGCTTCATCTGGAGCCGCTGTGGTGACGTCACACTCACTCAGTCACTTCTTCACACAGTTTATGGTTTAATGCCAAACTCAGGAACATTCCAGTCAAAACAATCAACATCTCCATGTAGAAACGAGCAGGTGGTGGACCCCCCCATCACAAAAGTTACATTGTGCAGCTTTAAATGAGTGAAAGTTATAGACAGGTTTGGGCCTGTTATTGTAGATGAGCAGTGACTGTTTCACTCTCACTGACCTGAATCTTTATTTCAAATCTATTCAGAATTATAATAATGGTCAGAACAATCATCAGAGCCTCGCAGAGTGTGGCCTTGAGTAGAAAAATGTAAAACCAGGGTCATCTTTGGAACATAACTTCTACAGGCCTCAAAGTTCCCGCAGTATTTAAAAGACAAAAACACCTTTGAATTGACTCCTAATGTTTGGACCTTGTATCTTCATGTCACAATATCATGAACTACTTTAAACTAAACCCTGCGTCTCTGTTTATGAAATCTGTTTTTAATGTGTGAACAAAGTGTGTGGTTAAAGTGGAAGTGCTGTGGCAGGAAGTAAGTCACAGTCACAGACATTTAAATCAAACGACAAGATCTACAGCAGTACAGTTATGAAGGAGTCTTTATGGGTTTGAAAAATGTCGTCCTTCCAGATGGGGGCGCAAGAGCCAGCTTTTCCTATTGTTTACATTGTACTTTACCATGAAATATCCAAAAGGTAAATGCACAAATGATGAACCTGATCATTTCTCTTAGTGACTAACCCGCTCCACATGATCCTGGGCTTTTTATTTCACTTTTTGTCCCTAAATCAACATATGAACATTAATAACAGACAAATCAGGTCCTTCTTTCCCCGAGGTCGCTCCCGGTAGCGTTAGCAACAGGTTTGATTGACAGCGTTGCTAAGCGCCCGCTCCCTGCTAAACCAGCGGTGCGGGGGGGGAGGGGCGTTACCTTCAACAGCCTGGCTCCTGATTGGCTCTTTGGAGTAACTCTGTACCTCTGTGTCTGTACTTTTACAGACTAAAGTACTTCACCACTGCTCCACAGGACACAGTGTTTTCTTGTTCTGTTGCTGTGGTGTGATCTGTTTGTTTTGTGTTGACTTTTCTTTGGTTTGGCTGAAGCTGTTTTAAATTTTCTCTAGAAATAAACTCATTTAATATGATTTAAATAAAAAGAGGAACTGAATCTCACAGTGTGATCTTCAGGTGAAGTTTTTGTGGTTAATTTTTACAGTCGTTCACTTTAGTTATGTTTTTTTTTTTTTTCTTTGACTTTTTTGAAATGCCATAATCTTACTTAAACATTACAATGGTGATAATAAAAAAAAAAACTTAAAATGTTTAAATATTGAAACTAATTTTGCCAACTAATACACATTCTGTTATAAGACTGTGCCTTAAAGGTCCACTGTGTAACTTTTCTGGTGCAGGGTTCACTTGTCGTCATGGAGACACTTATTGCTTTGTCTAGAAAATTCCACAGTATGGCATTAAACTTACCAGTGTGGCACAGTTCACGCTGCTAAAGGCCTTGAGCTCACGCTTCAGTCTGAGGCGTCTGCAGAAACAGGAAATGACTTTGTGCCACTTTCAAAACTGCAACAACCAGAATCTGAAAACACATTTGTGAATAAAACCTGGAGCCTCGGCTGTAAATCGTAACTCGCTCAGTCCAGTGACAGATGGATTCATGTGGGACTACACTCTGCCACGCCCACAAGAGCCACGCCCACAAGAGCCAGACCCCAACGGAGCCACGCCACATATGGGGTATTAAAGAGGAGGTGTTTTACTTCTATGGGGTATTAAAGAGGAGGTGTTTTACTTCTATGGGGTATTAAAGAGGTGGGGTTGTGTTTTGTTTCATTCACACATGTTTGAGTAATCCTGGATTATTAGTCTATCTACATCTCCAAAGCTCAAAATGCTCTGTTCCACCTTTTAGCTTTTGTTTTAGTCGAGATGTGAAATTATCCAAATGATTCTAATGAAGGTGTATGTATAAGTTTAAAAACGCAGTAGAGCACTTCCTGTATTATTAGTAGTTCTCTGTCCATTTAAAACATTATTAAACTTCCATCCATCCATCCATGGAGATAAGCCACCTTAGGGCCAAGTTACAGGTCAGATCTGTGGAGAGGCAGTTCCGCTTACAGTAAGAATGCGTTGTTTTCAAGCGTTTTAAATGTTTTCTGCAGTAATACAAGCTGTAATAAAAATGTAAGATACACGCGTTTAACACCATAGTGTGGAACATTCCAGATAAAGCAGTAACATCTCGTACTTATTTTATAACTTCCGCCTTCTATGGGGTATTAAAGAGGAGGTTGGATTCATAGTGTCTTTGATGAACCCCAAAGCACTTGACGTTGCATGATTCATTCTTGGTGATGTTAAGATGCTACTGTGGCCACAGACGCCCTGAGGCAGACTAACAGAAGAGAGGCTGCCAAACTCTGACCACCACGAATCACTCTCAGCCCACGTCCACTCTCTCAACACATGGGCCACAACTGATGTGACCTTTGACCTCTTAGACCTACATCAACAAGGACAGAGCTTCAAACTCCCGTCTCTTTTTTATGGCAATTATCACTAAAACACAACATTTTATTCTATTACACAACATCTTCTGTCTCATGTATCACCACATGATGACATCACAAGGTGGAACAGAGTGTTTTCAGTCTGAGAAATCTGCAGGGTTTGTGTGTTAAACATGTGTGAATGAAACAAAACACAACTCCAGGTCTGTTTGAGACGAGGAAACATCAGAACAGATCAGAGTCAGAGTCATGTGGAGCTTTAAAGTCAGTAACAATATCAGTATCAGAACTGAAAAAGAGAAACGATGAGCGTCCAGAACGTTCACTACAGGGTCAACACACACCCACACACTCAAAGGTACTGAGGGATCTGAAGGTCTCTGCGGTTTGTGAAGAACACTGGACTCGTGTGTGTCCAGACTGGGCTTTACTGTACAAAGTGGATTCATAAAGGTTCATTTGAAGACTTTAGTCCAAAGAGGCAAAACTGTGACTTCACTGTTCTCTGCTTCAGTTTGTAGTAAAACGAGGCCGTTTCTCTGGATCAGTGAAGAAGTGACTGAGCGAGTGTGACGTCACCGCGGCGTCCGGCTCCAAACGAAGCTCATCGAGGCCGGAGCAGGAATAGGGACGATTTGGAGCAGTTTCACTTTTGGAATTCTGACCACGAGTATCATAGCGACCAAAGAGCCAATCAGGAGCGGGGCTGTTGAAGGTAACGCTGTCAATCAAACCTGTTGCTAACGCTAACGGGAGCGAAGAAGGCGACTGATTTGTCTGTTATTAATGTTCATTTCTTGATTTACAGACACAATAGTGAAACAGAATCACGTCCAGACTGAGCTTTACAAATAAACGTGTTTTTGTTCATGTTTGTAGTGATTAACTCCACTGTGAGGTCGTCCTTTTGTTCACACTGTCATCATTAGAGCTTAAGGTCACGTTTTTATACATCGCTTCACCTCAAGGAACCACTCACACATTCACACACACATTCACACACACATTCACACACCAGTGCACACACACACTGGGGTGAGGGGGGTTAAGTGTCTTGCCCAAGGACACGACGACAGCGTTCACCTGTGGGAGCTGGAATCGCACCGCCAACCTGTGGGTCTGTAAATCTGACCACTCAACCAGTGCAGATCAGTGGACACACGCTCTACCAACTGAGCCACTGTCGCGTTTCCAGTTACATAAACAGTTTCAGTTCAAGTGTCTGACTTCATGAGAACATCTTCATCTTAAACCTCTTCCTTTTTCAGTTCATAAATGCCGTAAACATCGAGGTCTGACTCAGGGGCCACACTTCTGCTGTTGTCGGACCTCACACTAAATATGAAAGAACAGGACATCTGTGGGGTCAGTATTTAAACTGACCCCAGGTCAACGGCCCGAGCAGAACATCGGGCCCGTTTCACTGCCGCCGGGACCTGGCTCCAGTGAACGTTCTTCATGTGTCACCTCCTTTATTTACATATTCTCTCTGTGTTCTGCCCATCGCCGAGTTAGTCACCGGTTTCAGGATCAGGAGTGAGTCAGAGCCAAAGCACGTTTTAAACTCAAACGGAACCGAGATCTGAAGTATTTTTAGACAGTGGAGATATACCACAGAGTAAGAGCAGTGCCATCTTTAGAGATAAAGATAAAACGGGCCGATATTTGCACTTTTAAGCGTGTGAGCTATCGGTGCTAAGTCTCCCACAGAGTCGATACTTGGCTGTTTAAATATGTATAAAGAGGATTCATGAAGGTTTATTTATTCACTGTTCTCTGGTTCAGTCTGTAGCTCATCGAGGCTGGAGAAGTTACAGGGGCCATTTTAGAGCAGAGTTCCACATTTGGAATTATAAATTATAAAACAGATATCCATAGTATTGTACAATTTATAAAACATACAAGTTGGACAATTTATTTACTAAAAACTATATAATAATCCCAGTTTGTCGAATGTTTTCAGTTCAAGTTTGTGGCGTTTACATCAAAATAACCTAATTTCCCTCCACAGTCGTCTTCCTGTCTCCACCTGCAGCTCGTGTTTGATTTGCTCAGCGTTTCCTGAGTCTTTGACACAATATAAGAACAATAACACGATATGAAACAGCACCACACACCTACGGCTTATCAGGACCACGCACAAAAGACCAGAGTGACCGCTGACCGCTCCGCACAGGAACCAGAGTGACCGCTGCGCTCAGGACCGGGGTGGACGGTTTGGTAGTACAGCTGTTTCCTGAAGGTGGAGAGAGACAGATATAAAGAGGAGGGGGACGCGGGGACTTTGGTGTAAATGTTCGGGGTGAACTGGGACAGGAAGTAGAGACGTTTTTGGATCAGAGACGAACAATCGGCTTCGAGCGCCGTCGGCCATTTTGGGATAAACACACAGGTGCAAAAGCACAGCTCCAGTTGATCCCACAGACTGTTTATATAAATGGACGTAGCTAACCCGCTGACCGCCGCGTTCCAAACAGGAAGTGAGCACGGGCATCTTTCTGGATCCATCAACTCTGAACTTTACATTGAAACTGTGTCCTCTCTCTGTACCTGCTGCTGTCAGACTCATGTTGGTCTTAAATGTTCGTATTAACCCTCTACATGATCCTGGGGTTTTTATTTCACTATTGTGTCTGTAAATCAACATATGAACATTAATAACAGACAAATCAGGCGTTTTATTTCACTATTGTGTCTGTAAATCAACATATGAACATTAATAACAGACCAATCAGGCGCCTTCTTCACCCCCGTTAGCGTTAGCAACAGGTTTGATTGACAGCGTTGCTAAGCGCCCGCTCCCTGCTAAACCAGTGGTGCGGACGGGAAGGGGCGTTACCTTGAACAGCCTCGCTCCTGATTGGCTCCAAATCGTCCCTGTATCTGCTCTGGCCTCGATGAGCTTCATTTGGAGCCGACGCTGTGGTGACGTCACACTCACTCAGTCACTTGAAGTGGCAGTTTTCCATTTGAATCCAAACATGTCTCTTTGTTTAACTGTTGGGGACTTTGAGTTTCACGTCGGCTCCGTCTCTGGTCCATGTATCAGTTCATTTAGTGTTTTTGGACAGACTCATGAAGAACAATGGAAACAGAAGAGGCTCAGATCTGGCTGCATGTCACACAAACACCTCATGAATCACACCATGACGTCCCAGAGGCTCAAACGCCTCAACGCAATTATGAATCTGAAGTGGTGAACAAGGGGTTAAAGACGCACTGCCCACTGCCCACTGCCCACTGGACGCTCCATCTGTGTGTGCAAAACTAGAACAAAAATACTTTAGATTTCAAATTAGAGTCAATGGAAGGGAGACATTTTCACCGATAATAAACAAAAATAAAATTATAATTATTAATAATAAAAATAAATATTAAATGTTAAATGTTAAAAATTTTGAAGTGATTTGAGTCAAAATTCTAACAAATATTTGAAAGGAAATGTTACATTTCTTAAATCCAATAATGTGAACATATAGTCTTACTTGGACTGACCTGAAATGACCAGACGTGTTTGTTGAAGCCTAAACTGACCCACTGTGAGGACACACGGCTCTACGTCTGTTTCAGCTGCACATCTGGACTCCACATAAGTGATAATTAGAGTCGCTCTGCTCCCTGTGGTCACTGTTAAAGGCCCGGTACTACACAAAATGACTCTTGTAGCTTTAATCCATGTTCTAAAGCTGTTACTCCTCAAAAACAGACCTGGTTTTTGAGGAGGGAACCGTTAGAACATGGATTAAAGATCATTAGATTTATACAGGAACTTAAACCTGTTTATGGTCAGTTCTACCTGGTAAAGTTCCAGGTGTGATCTCTGGAGCGACGACCCTGCCAACAGTAAGAATGCACGGTTTTCGAGGTACTACAAGACAATAGATACGTTTAATGCCATACTGTGGAACATTCTAGGCAGGGCAATGGAGATCAGATATAAATCAGATCATTAAAACAATTAATCCCCATTTCTCAGCAAAAAAGGTGAAGAGGAAATTCTCCAAACAAACTCTAAATCTTCAAACTGGAATTACATATTTTCCACTTTTATAAACCATATAAAAGCCAAGAAATTCCAATTTAACAACCAATTCTAAAAAAGAAAAAAAGTCAACCAATGTCAAACAAACTTCCACTTTTATAGAGACAAATATTACGACCCAAAACCCTTCTGCTAAAGCGCACGGCTGTAGCGTCAGAGCTCCGCCCACTCCGGCGTGTCTGAGCCGATGTTTCTGACTCACACGGGGAGTCATATGGAACTGGACAATGGACAGATTCTTACAACTGTGGAAGTGTCTGCTCCGACCTTTGACCTCTGCAGCCCACATTCAAATGTCACCATAAAGCTTCTATACAGGACACAGTGTGGAGGGGCCCAGCTGTAAACATGTTTGTTTTATAGATATACATCTGTAAACATGTTTGTTTTATAGATATACATCTGTAAACATGTTTGTTTTATAGATAGACAGTTGTAAATATGTCGTTTTATAGATATAATAGTTGTAAACATGTCGTTTTATAGATA
>KN478751.1:635-18012 GCA_000787095.1 Periophthalmodon schlosseri
TAATAATAATAATAATAATAATAATAATAATTTAATTGCTTGCTATATTTGTGTATATATTTGCATTTGTAAAGTGGGTTAACTCTCATTTGATTTATGTAATAGAGATTAAATAAATCTGTATAATGACCATATTATTGTTTTAAACTTAACAAAATATAAATTATCAGTTTATTTTAAAATATCTCTTGAATATTTTACAGCTTTCAATTGCTATACGACATGATGTCCACTAGATGGTAGAATTTACCAAGATATAACCAGGCTACGCCGTGAGTCTAATGAGATCATGGGCTGCACACGTTCATCTGTTTCTGTGCTGTCAAACGTTGTCACGAACTGTCATCATGCAGTAAAAGTCACATTTGATTTATTCACTGCTGCTGCATGGAGCCTCTATGCCATACAGATTTGTATGAAAAGAGTAGTTGAAGCTTGATAAAAGACAAAATCATCTAAAGTAAAGATGCATTGCGTAACTTTTCTGGTGGAGGGTCCACCACCTGCTTGTTTCCATGCTTGTACACAGGGTACAAGCATGCAACTGCTAAAAATTACATTGAACAACATGCATTCTTACTGTGAGCTAGGTCACCTCTACAGAACTTTCGCCTTTAATCAGTGGTGGAACGTATAAGTAAAAGTAGTAAAGTACTGTACTTATGTACAAATTTTAGGTATCTGTACTTTACTTAAGTACATTTTAAAATGGATCCTTTTTATATTTGTGAGCAGTTATCTGTACTTTCTACTCCACTACATTTTTTAACTGGACTGAAAAGTAAAAGTATATTTTATTATTGTCTGAGACTTGCTGGAAAGGCTGAGGGTTTATTTTTAACACGTTCATAGCTTGAGCAAACAAAAATATACAAAGAAAAACAACTAGAAAAATCTAAAAGATCTAATGATCTTGATTTGATTAAAATTTAAAATTTAATTTAAAATTTAACTGCACAGCCTTATATTACAGTTTTTTGGACTGCTATAAAAAAACAAAAAACAAAACAAAACAAAAAAAACCTACATATTTTAGCAAGGGCGGAAAGTAACTAATTACAAATACTCGTGTTACTGTAATTGAGTAGATTTTTGGGGTAATAGTACATTTTTGAGTAGATTTTTAAACATGTAGTTGTAATTGAGTATAATTCTGACCATGTAATTGTAATTAGTTACATTTTAAATCATAGTTCAAGTTACTGAACTCATCAGTGAATGCCCCAAATGAATGACTATGCTAAGTAGGACTCACAGTGCACAGTGCACACTTAGGGTAGCACAATAGACCTAGCCTACAAACAGAAACTGTAAACAATAGGGTTTTGAGTTTCAGTGTAGCTAGTCCCTCCCTTCAGATAGATATAAGGTAGTGTCCACCAGCGATCTGACCAGAACGGAAGAAGTGGCTTGGGTGAGCACTGACTCTTACAATGTTTTGTCCAGTTGACAGATTTTATTTCTCTTTTGCCTCAAGCCCTATAATTATATTTAAAAATCAATTTACAAAATAGAACTGCTTAGTTATTAAAACATTTTGCGGAATCTTATGTTTTAAATGTGCTTTTTGGACTTAAAACAAGTCTATGGGAAAAATGAAGGGAAAATTGACTTCCGGATCTGGAGGCAGTGGTCACTGTTGAGCTCCATTGTACATGTCCCAACTGTCCTAATCCACAGCTGTCTTTACTCCTTTCTACACCAGAAATGCATGTAACAGCCCTGCATCGCCGGCTCTGATTTTGTATAAAAGCGTGATCTAAAATACTTCTAAAATTTAAAAGTTAAGTTAAAAGTAACTAGTAAGTTACTCTAAGTAGTATTTTTATGAGTACTGTTTACGTTTATGTAAGTACAATTTTGGCAGCAGTACTTGTAATTGAGTACATTAATAGTACAAATTTTCAGCACTCTTTCTTCCGCTCATTTTTAGTCTTTTTTAGCTTTTCTTCCATCAAAATGTCAATTGGCATTTCTAGTCTGAAGACGAGGAGTCAGTGGAGTGCTCCCAGTGGGTTTAACAAAAGCTTTCTTGGGGGGAAAATCGCTTTGGTACCGGCAAAAGCAAGAATGAAAGGATGGAGTAGATTTTTTTGCAGAGCTGGTGATGTCTTGAGCTCAGACAATTAAAATCCTTTGGGAAATGGGATGGCAATCTTATCATTTAGCGCTTCAACAATGCACATAAAGGCTAGCGTAATCTTTGTCATCTCTTCTGAGCTTTTCCAAGTCGAATTGGACTTGGTTCCTGCAAGCAACACACTTCTGTGGCACTAGCTAGACACTGACGACCTCCTTTTCAACAAAAAATACATCATTTCTCTAGCTTTATTCTATCTGTAGACGCTAAGATAGTTTTCCCAGATCCAGGCCTGTATATTGCTGAATCTTTGTAGAGGATTTTGGTTGTGCGCACCAATCTAATCCCCGATTTAGTGAGGGAAAAAAAAGAAAATTGACGAGTTACAAATGTTCAATCGTATTAGCGCTGAAAGAATCAATAGCTAGTTTAAGATTTCTATTCTATGAGAAGCTAGCAAGATTGGGTTTTTCAATTACTAGCATTGTAAGCTGCCCACAATTCAACCACAATCTATTGCACTTATAAACACATGTTCAAATAATGGATTGAGAATTGACCAGGATTTAAACGAGATACAAAAGAGAAGATTAAAAAGCCTTATAGCATTTGAATTCTCCCTATTACTTTGCAACCTATTCCATAGTTCTATACATATATATTTAAAGGTGCATTATGTAACTGTTCTCCTTGTCTTCATGGTGATGTTCTTGCTTCAGCTGAAAGGTTCCACATCTGAAATGTTCCACAGTTGAAAAGTAAAAACAATGTATGTTTACATACCTTGATTTTTTCCAAGGTATTTTTGAGCAGTAAAAACAATGTATGTTATGTCACCTCTCTGCAGATCTGACCTGTAACCTGGTCTGGTGGCAGCACCTGCTTATCTCCATGGAGATGTTTAATGCCATACTGTTGAACATTCCAGGCAAAGCAATAACATCTACATGGAAGCAAAGGAGGTGGCGGACCATCCATGAGAAAAGTTACGTAGTGCACATTTAATTATAGTCACATTATGAACATTTTACTTCAGTAAGATTATAATAAAATAAAAGTATAAATTATAATTATAAAACTGTCTGTTAAATAAACGGTTTATGTTACAGCCATAATTGAGTCCATGAGCGAGGCATTTCATCCCATCGCTTATTCTTAATGTGTGTATTGTCTTCAAAATAATCAACTGTTACATGCAAACTAAATATCTGAAAATTAGCTCAATATACATTTTACCATCATCAAGTTATTAAAAGTGAATGTTACAAAAACATTACATATATGTATGTATCTGACCGAAACTGCACTCACAAGATTTACGCCTGCAGGGAGAGTTCATGAAAAATCTACTATTTACGCTGAAAAAAGTACTAGGAAACAATGTATTTATATAAAAACAGATTAAACTTGTGAATCATGAGTTTAATCTGCCTTTTTACATAAAAAAATACCAACAAATACCAAATCTTCAACTCACTCACTTACTTCTCTTTCCTGTTGTTGTCTCATATAAATCCTTACAATCTATATAAAATGATGAATCAAACTACTACAAATTTTGATTGACCAATTAACTGACTAAACAACTAAACGCCTACAGCACTACTGCAGCTAAACATTGATTTCACAACAGATGTTTTTCAATGATAACAGCTAAATATTATTTTCATTCACAAAACTATGTTTTACCTTTCTTGTCCGCTACACTGGCTTCAAACTTGAACTGTGCAATCTTGAACTCAACCCTCACCTTTTTCCAGTTGTGAAATTTGTTACTTCAAATCACTCTTGAACAACACAAAAGATACATCCCTGGTGGCTAAAATACTGTTATTTTAGCCACCAGGGATGTATCTGTCCTGGAATAGAAAGGACAGGAGCTAGGAGACAAGTGAGAAGTCTAGTATGGCTGCAAGATTAATCGCAATTGAATCGAAATCTCAATTCAAATAGACGCAATTTCAACAACATCATTCTAAAGCTATTCAAGAAAGGTTCATTTCTGTCATCTGAATGGGACTTTTTTAGACTGATACTTGCTCAAATGAGTATCTAGTTTCAATACTGGTTTTAGTATCAAATAGTATGTGATTTTCAATACTTTCGACAACCCTATTCTGAAATGTGATTCTTGTATTAGTTTGTCAGTTCTTTTTGTCAACTTTGAACAGAATCCTATTATTTAAACATAAAGCGCAAATCTAATCACAATTTGTGGTTAAACATACACTTTTGAAAGGTAAGTGTCTCTTGTTTGATGAATAAGAAACAAAAACAAAGCTGGAAATCAGATGTGACTTTTCTGGTTGGACCCGGAAGTGACAACAACCACCAACATTCTACTCAGAAGAGGCAATTCAATGCAAATAGATTATCTTTTCCATTTGTTCCTCAAATATTAAAACAACACATATTTGTTATAAGCATTCTTTAATCACTGAATGTTATGATGAAGATATTTAGTGGCAAATCTGCTAGCCTGTATACTTACCTGCCTTTTACGATCACTTACTGTAGGCCTGCTGGGACATTCAAGTGGCTGTTTTAATGTATGATTTTTTCCACAAAGTTCTGCTGCCTTGACTAAGAAAAACACATTAAAAAGACATATTAAAATCTAGTTACACTAAACCAGGTGGAATACAGTAAAATGAAATGCTTCACACTGTGTTTAAGGGCTGTAAAAAGGTGAGACTTCAGAAGTAAAGAACAGGAAATTAATCAGATTGTCTGGTGGAAAACCTTACAACGTTCACTTGTTTTTGAGAGAACTTGCTGACTATGATACAATGTTATACTACTACACATTGAATTACTTAAGTAGTAGTAGGCAAGAAAATTGATGGCTCTGTACCCAATTTTTTTCCCATATATTTGAGCAAAATATGTCCTGTCCCAGTATAAAAAAGAAAAAGCAGCTCTTGAGGTCAAAATAAATCTGCTGTGTGCTTTCTGCATCTAATTACAAAGCATTTAATTGTTTGAGAATCAGGAAATGCATATTAGCATGCTAGTTGTTGTTAGCTTTACCATGACCCCAAAACTTTGCTCTGGTAAACTCAATGCAGTGAATACTTAGGACGCTTTGAATGCATAAGATAAGTGAGGAATAATTTACCTCTAACCTGATGGAGATGTTATTGCATTGCCTGGAATTTCCCACAGGTGGCATTTAACTGACAGTCAGCTAAGTCAGTTCTTTATGGTCAGATTGTGTTAAAACAAAGCTCAGATTAAAATCAAATTTGAGTATCAGAGCTTCAGACAGAGCAGTGCCTCTGGTTAGCATCACCCGCCCAATATTAGTGACATCAGCAGAAAGGTAACAATAACTTACAATTTCTAACTTTAACCCTGATCACCAACAACAACCAACAATGTAACTTTGAGCATTGGACATCATCAGCAATCAGTCTCCACCAAAATATCCAAACTTGTCACTCATCATGGACGAATATGAGAAATTCTCCTCTTTACATCCAGTACCACAAAAATTCTACTTCCTGGTGTTTTTAGACCCAGAAGATGTGTCTCTGCCCTGTACTCCAGACTTCAGCCCTTAGTCAAAGCTACAAAAAACAAACAATTTATTTTAATAGATTCTTTGTCCAGTCAGCTCTTCTTCTTGATTGGCCCACTGACTCTGTGCACAAAGACGCCTAGCTAGCTTGGATCACGAAAACTGTACAAATTGATTGATCTCAAAGCTAATGCTAACTTTATGAAAAGATAAAATATAAGATAAACAACCAATTAACACAATTGTAAGTAAGCTAAAGACCAGTTGTGTCCAGAGACCAGGTGTCTCAAAGTTAATGCTAACTTTTATTAAAACATAAAATATAAAATAAACAAAATAAAATTTCAAAAACTGATTTCTTCTTCAGTATCAGTTTGTGGCATTTTAAAATATTTAATATGCTTCAAAATAAGCGTTAGCATTAGCATTAAGACAAAAATTTATTAAACCAGATTAAACCAGGAATAAACCAAGGCTAACACAGATATAACCTATATTATACTAAATATGTATAGCTTGATCTTATTTTCAAGAGCAGAAAACGTTAAACGTGTGACTAACTGAAAACCATTTGCCACTGCAATATGAATTCAATGCTATTTGATCAAACTTGTCTAAAGGCCCTATATCCAATTTTCTGAATCTAATTATAAAAAGTTTCATTATCCAGGAAACAGGAAGAGTGCTGTTAGCATGCTAGTTGTTGTTAGCTTTACCATGACAGCAAAACTCCACTCTGGTCTCTGAAAATTGTGAAAATTGCTTATAAACTCATCATGTGAATAATTAGGTAAACCACAACTTAACTTACCACATTTGTTTTCAGTTTTGTCTAAAGATGAGGACAAAGATTGGTCAGCAGAAGATGTTCCACTGCCTTTGAGTCCTGACTGATCCTCTGACACTATAGGCTGACAGAATTCCCTCAATTAATTATTATAAACAACAATGTCTTGTTTTTGTTTATTTCTATTTCTATACTAAGGAATAGACTCAATACTCAATACTAATTCTAGTACCACAATGATAATAAAACACTCTTTATTTAGACAATAGAATGTGATTTTCAACATTAAATGGTAGTACTTTGTTTTTTATTCCCATGTGGCCTTATATCTGTGTAATCCCTCAGTAGTCCAGGTAGGTTCCATAGTGGTCCATGGGCGTATACTAGTCTATGTGGTCTTATACTTGTTCTACAAGCTCAAGACCATTCTAAAGCTATTCAGGAAAGAATCATTTCTGTCCTGGGAATGTGATTGTTTTAGTATCAATACCTGCTTAAATGAGTATCTAGTTTCATTGCTAGTTTTAGTATGTGATTTTTGATATTTTTGACAACCCTACTATCTATCTATCTATTTATTCAATTATGCCAAAACGTAGAACATTCCTGGCAAAACAATAACATCTCCAGGGAGACAAGCAGGTGGTTTATTTTGTTTTATTTTATTTTACTCTGCAATTTCATAGAGCTACAACACAGACAAATTAATAAGTGTATTTTTGCTACAGTTTCGCCTTCGTCATCCTGGGATTATTTGTAGCAAGAGTAAATCCCAAAGGAGAAAATTACAACACACACCTGACTCCCTTGTGCTCACCTGTGGTCACCTGGGAGACAAAGGGGTGGGGCTTCAGACTCCGGCCTCACCTGTGCACACCTGTGGTCACCTGGGAGATGAAGAAGAAGGGCTACAGACAGGTGTAATGTAACAGTTGCACATTTTGCAAGTTCAAACCTGCTCTACTGTGAATTTCCCTTGTGTTTTCTGACTCATTTGCCTGTTACCATGAGTAGCTATAGGAATAACATTGGCATTTGTACCTCAAAAACATATTAACAAGCTGAAGTATGCATCAAAAGTATTATCTCAGAAAAAGTAAATTCCAATTTTACAACAAAATATACTACTAATACTACTAATACTACTATTACTACGGTAGTAGTATGGTTATACATAGTGCTACCATTTTGAGTGTGAATCAAAGTGCTACCATTTTGAGTGTGAATCAAACTTATGAGATACTGGCTCAGATGTCGCCCGGCCAAACAAGGTCTGCGTCAGGTGTTGAGGAACCAGAGCATCTTGATGAGAAATGAGCTACTGAGCCATTTCCATCTTGAAACAAGATGGAAATGGGTGAGATGTGAGAGCAAGGCTCTGTTGGAATGCTACTAAGTACCATCTGAAAGTCTCCTAGAAGATATGAATGCAGCACTGAGAGCGATCCCTACCTCAACCATCACAGAAACCAATGAGCTGATATACACTTCAGCAGCAGTGATCCTAAAGATGCTTGGCTATAAGAGCAACCAGGGAAGCCATGAGCAACATCACCCACCATGGAAATGACGGTTAGAGGCTAAAATTAAGGTAGCGCGGAGAGAAGTGAGCCAACTGTCAGAGGCCCAGAAAGGTGCAATAAATAAACAAGTATCTAAGAGGTACAGCCAGATGCCCATACCTGAAGCAGCCAAACAAAGGCTGCCAAACAAAGGCTCCAAGCCTTGGCCAGCCATCTAAAGAGGTACACACAAGATAATGAAGCCAGACAAATATGGAAAATCACGTCAGGCATCATTGTGGCTAAGGTAAGTGGGCACATGGATCAATACATGAGCACAGCACAGAAGGGCGTTGGCAAAGATACCAAGGGAGCCAAACACCAGCTCCTGGTAGACCAATCAGTCGCCTGAGACTGCAGAACCCTTAAGACCAACCTGCCTAGATTGATTACAAGATGCCACACACATGCATCATTGAATGCCTGGAGAAGGCATTCTTGGGCAACTGTTCGATCTACCAGGAGTCTACCTGTTGTTGCTTCTATATTTTGCTACAATTCAAACTATTTGCTATTTGTCAAACAGCAACTATTCTTCTATTATTACTACTACTACTACTGCTACTACTACTTTAAACTAAATACTACTCTTGCTTTTACTTTTACAACTACTACTCCAACTACTACTACAGCAGCTACTACTACAGCATCAAATGCTAATACTACTTACTACTACTACTTCTAACTACTGCTACTACTACATCTGCTACTACTACAACTGCTACTACTACTACTACTACTACTACTACTACTACTACTACTACATCTGCTACTACTTTGACTGCTACTTCTACTGCTATTACATTTAGTGAGCCTCCCATGCAAAACAACAGGGTCACCGGGTCTAACTCTATATTTGTCATTTCTGACAATCCTAAAATGGAAATATGCTATAGCCATATCCCGTGCATTTGAGCATAGACTTGTGCAGTTATCAGGACTACACCACACAGGAGCAGAGTCAAATTATGCGCATATAAATAGGTTTTTCAATGCGTTTCACCTGTACTTTGCAGTCATTTGAGTTCCAATATGGAGTGAGTGAACTTAGGCACCATTACAATAGACTGAAAAAAGTATTGTCCCCAGGTGAGGGAATCTTGGCGCTATATACATAATAATAAAACTATGAATGAAAATGTATTATGTGGGCCCAGTGTTCAATATGCTAGTTTATTTTACTATCAATCATCAATGTGTTATTATATTAAGATACGCAGGCTTCGTCACTTGTACTACTGTAAGTCTTATTTTGGATTGAAAAATGCTGTAAATGATACAAATTTGAACCGAATCAAGACTAAATTGGGATTAAACCAGATTGTAAACAAGGATTATACCAAGATTTAAACATGTTATGAGTAAACTGGACCAAACCAGGACCAGACCAGGAGTAAACCAAAACAAAACCAGGTTTTAGACCTGGTTTTGTTTTGGTTTAGTCCTGGTTCACTCCTAGGACCGAATCAGGATCTGAGCAAGGAATAAATCAAAACTAATTAGGGTTAGACCAGGACAAAATCAGCACTAAACCAGGACTAAACAAGGATTTAAACAATGACTGAGCCAGATTTGAACCAAGTCTAAACCAGCATTTAATAACAAACAATGCAATTCTAAAATATTACTGTGTGAATCAAGGATCAAAAATAGACCAGGACTAAACCTGGACATAAACAGGAATGATGCAGGTGTAAACCAGGTCTAAACTTGGACTAAATTAAGACTAAAATAGGTCTTAAATAAAGACAAAATCAAGACTATAACCCAGGTCTAAATAAGGATAATAACTATTGCATCACCAAAAATTTTGCTTCAGGATTAAGGATCAAGACCAAACCAGGACTAAACCAGGATTTAACAAGAATTATATACCGGAAGGAGGACAGAAAATATGGATTTAACTTGAATATAGATTTAACTTGGATTATAACAAGGATTAAACCAGGATCTGGATCTGAACCAGGACTAATCCAAGACTAGTGAAGTAACCATCTTGTCAAAACAAAACCAGGACTGAGCCAAGATTAAAAGCAAGAAATCCTACCCTGTCACTATTTGGCACATGCAATACGTCTGTCAACACCTCTCTCTCTCTTTCTAGTATTCCCACAGAATTCCCAGAACATTCCCAGAATTCCCTGCAGGACCCCAGCTGTTCAAGCATCCATCTGACACCACGATCGACATATCTCTGCACGAGAGATACGAGATGCTGCCTGCTTCTGTCTGCTCTCTGTGTGATGGATGGACTGAGCACCTCCATTTTGCATTAAAATATGGTGTGTCAGAAGAAGAAATGTATGGTCAAATTACACCCTTGTGACGCATGTGAAATTAAGTAGCTCATTGGTCACCCATCATTTTGAACAAAATCATCTACCATGTTTTTCAGTTCCTTGTGATATTTTTGTCCTTTCTTTCTTGTAAGCAGCCATATTTGTTTTCATACAGACAGACCATGGGTGTCCCTGATTGGCTAATGCACCTGTCAATCATGCCCATCTGAACTCTCTTTTTTTTCTTTTGTTCTTTCTTTCTTTCTCTGAACTCTCTCTTTCTCTCCCAATACTTTCTTTTGTTCTCTTTCTCTCCCTCTCAGTCTCAGCCCCCCTCCACCCCCTGCTTAGCTCTGTCATTATTTAAAGAAGTGAGGGATAAATCGGGCTAAGAGCACGATTATTTCTGAAGGTATGTTATATTCACACGCAGGCCTCTCGGGGGGATGGAGAGATCTACGGTGGAGTTGGAGAAGGAAATATTGATGGTGTGAACATGCGTAGACGACTTTCCCAGATCAAATTCAAGGCTAGGACCAAAGCTGAATGTTAATCACTGGAAAGATATAGGCTATAGACAGGAGGTGGAAAAACCAGTTGGGCCCTTTTAGCATCATGTATTAGTGCTTTCGAACAATTAGCACAGTTGCCATAGCAATTAACAATTCAAAACAAATTATTCTATCTTTTAAAAATTATTCTACTTTTTATCAGCCCCAACTATACTAATGCAGACATGACTCTCACATCTGTCCTGATTGCTAGGCCTAATTAGCTATTCATTAAATGATGTACTTAAACTATGATAAGATATAGTTTTAGGATTTTAACTGACAATCATGTGGATGCTAATAGGGCTGCAAAATGAATGAATGGACGCAATTAGCAAATCGCAAAGGGAAATACCATAATTTCCTCCACAGACAACCAAATCTCCTGTCTTATTCTGCATAAAAACTGTTAACCCTGTAGTTTAGGTCTGAACAAACATGTTCTGAAATGTGATTCTTGTATTAGTTTGTCAGTTCAGATTTCAGTCTTTCTTTTCAGTCAGTTTTGTCAATTCTTCTAGACAAGTTTAAAATGTGATCTTGAACAGAATCCTATTATTAAAACACAAATCTAATTGCAAATCGCAAAGCTTGTTAGAAAAAATAGGAATTAGATATTTTTCCTAAATTGTTCAGCCCTAGATGTTAAGTTAACCTCTTTTCATTAGCCCAATTTGTTTACTCAATACTTTATGCAATTTGCATTTGCATTTTTCTTTTTTGTTATATTGCCCCAAAACAAAATTGAGTCCAGAAATTCTTATGAACAATTTCTATAATCATGTTAGATTTACAGGCTAGCTAGCTCTTGTATCTTGTTATTCATTACTTGGCTTGGCAATTTCACGCTGGTTTGGTCCTGGTTTGATCCTGGTTTGTTCCCGGTTTGATCCCGGTTTAGTTCTGGTTTAGTTCCAGGCTAGTTCCAGTCTAGTCCCAGTCCAGTCCCAATTTTGATGTGGTTTATGTGCAAGTGTGAACGCAGCCTAAACTTCATAGAGAACAGTGGTGGTATTTGCAGTTTATTAAATGGGTAGTGAATGCAATTTTACCTCTGAAATGGTATTTTTACTTTTATATTGGCTATTATATTTGTGTGTTTGACCAAAATAATTATGCATTTTCTCCATTTTTACTAGTGCTCAATTAGCGGTGAACACCTCAATATCTTTGGCATTTTATCGATAACTATATTCAGACAATATTTTAACGATGCCTTATGAATGTGCTAAAATGTGCCTGTAAATGTCTTGGTTAAGGTTCAAGTATCGCACAAAATGTGAATGTAACATAAAACTAACCACAAAAGTGCAGAAATATCACTTTATATATATATCATCACCCTTGTTTGGAAGATTACACTGGAAGTTTCCATCTCTCTTTGAGGTCATTTTCCTGGTATTTTTTTCTGAATAAATTGTTGTTTTTGAATGAACTCACTATCTTCAGCCTCTTGTGCTAAATTCTAGTTTTAGTTTTTCTTGTTTGTGGCTTGTATTGGAGATGCTAAGTGGCTAACTTGTTGACAGATGTTTTGCTGTATCGTGGGTGTATTGAGTCCATAAATTCACTGTCTCTCGCGGGGACAGTTTGTACAAAGAGAAAAGAAAAAAAATATTTATAAACTCATATAGGCCACAATCATCTCTGTTATTAAACTATGAAATATACCAGTCCTGCACCAGGGACCGCCAGTTATTGGACAGAGCAGAAAGCTATCCATTACATGCTAACGGCTAACCAACCACTGCAGACTGCAATACTGGGGGAATTCTTTATGACCACAAACCCAGACCAAAACATGAGACCAAGTGAAAAATACACTTATTTATCACATGTTCACATGATATAATACAGATAAAAAGTGTATTGAACAATTTATTATTCTTGAATTTATCTTTAAGATAAGCAGACTTTGACTGTGGTAATATTTAAACACCATCTAATTACAATTGGCTGGTGTTTAAATAGGCATGTTTAAAGGTGGGGGACCAAACTTTATTCTTGTAAATGAGTACATTTTGTGTTGTAATCTAAGTAGATGAAAGTATACATCTGTGGACCACTGTGTACTGTCTGTATTCCATAAAGTATTTTATTGATTGATTGCAAACCCAGAAGTAAGAGAACATGTTTGTTTTTTTAAGATAAATTAAGCTTTTGTTGATTTGAAGTACTGAGACTATAGAAATACTTCTGGTATTCATTATTACTACTGCTGCCACTCTTAGCACTATTATTCTAAACCATACAAAAGCTATCCCAGAAAAGTACAATTAGGCCTTATTTATTTAGTTTGCAGTAGCTGTGTAGCATGAATTGGTATTCATATTGGAGTATTAGAGCTGAACGATTAGGGACAAATATATTGTAATATTTTAAACCCTCCTAGAAGAATTAACAAAAAGGTAAAATGAACAGGGTTAGCACTTTTAATGCAAATAAAAAATTTTGTTAGGAGATTTTGTTGTTTGTGGAGGAAATGATGATACTTCAAATATGGCAGCCTTTGTGATTTTCTAATTGCATCCATTCATTCAAATTGTGATTTAAATTCATTATTAGTCTACCCAGTACATTTTATTATTGCCTAAGGTTTGTTTTCCTGTCAGTATAAACCCAAAATACATCTAGTTTACATCTTCCAACACCAGTAATACTACTTTCAATCAGAATACTTTAAAAAATGTATTCTCTATAATCTCTCAACATAACTACTTCCTGTTTTTTCCTTTTTGCAAAAAACAAAATTAGTTCCATGAGTCCTTTGGAGTTTTTCACATTGTTACTGACACGTTCTTCAAATCCACAGTGCCTCGACAGCTCATAAACTACAGCGACAGTTGACAGTGAAAATACCACACAAACTATTTATTTTGAAGTATTTTTGATGTACTTTGACACGTTGACACTGCAGAGGCGTGATTGGCACTTGTATATTTGTGCAGTTATTCTCGGTTGGTTCATAGTTCAACATCATAATCTGCTTTGATCAGTTTAAAGAGCCTTACTTAACTTAGCTTTTTGGCTAAATATAATTATACAATACATTGAAGTCATAATTAATATGCATGGGGGATACTGAGTTCAGATTAGCAGGAAAACAAGCCTAAGACAATAACAAATCATTTACTATGTGCTAATAATGTTTATTTTAAATCGATACCCATAATTGATGCAAAACTAGTATCAATACTGAAAAAACACACACAAATAAGACATTTGAATAGTTTTTGCAAGATCTTGATCAAAAATAATGATAATATAAAATGGGTTGTGTCCAACTTTAAAAAAATTGGTATAGAGATTTAAAAAATGTAGTTTGAAATTTTAGTATTACATTTTCAGACCAGCAGGGGTGCAAGGACTCAAGCTGTGGAGTAAAGTAATTAAAGGGCCACAATTATGCTATTTTCTGATCTATGTTATAATGTTGTTTGTTATAATGTTGTTTGTCACAAACAGTTATGTTTGTAATGAGAAAAGTTGTGCTTTGTTTCATTCACACATGTTTAACACACAAATTTAGGCTGAGTTCTTCTCTCAAACAAAAAAACACTC
Organism: Periophthalmodon schlosseri; assembly: GCA_000787095.1. NCBI lineage: Eukaryota > Metazoa > Chordata > Actinopteri > Gobiiformes > Gobiidae > Periophthalmodon > Periophthalmodon schlosseri. Next base: position 14,976 of record KN478751.1, read on the forward strand.
TGTTCCACTTTGTGATGTCATTTGGTAATACAGGAAGTGCTCCACTGTGTTTATAAACTCCATACACCTTCACTAGAATCATTTGGATGATTTAAGACCTGGAACTGCCAATCTCGACTGAACAAAAGGTAAAAGGTAGCTGTTAACTTGTTAACTACCACTTCATGACATCAAAAGGTAGAACAGAGCATTTTGAGCTTTGGAGATGTAGACAGACTAATAATAAAGAGTTACTCAAATATGTGTGAATGAAACAAAACAAATTCAGGTATGTTCTTGATGAGGTAACAACATTCTAACATGGCTAAAAGAGTCCATTTTGTATAATGTATGTAAGAAAAAATAATAGAGATAATTAATAAGCATTTAGAGTTATTAGGTTGGTTTTAGTAAGAAAACAAGCCTTCGACAATAAGAAACCATTTACTGTGCAATAGTTTTGTTTGACCAAAAGTAGTGATGATATTAAAAAACTACCATTCAACCAAGTTTTAAGATTTAGATTCCAGAGGAACTGATGGACGGTACTCTGTGCCGATATGCAGGGCCGATTTTGATTATTTTCCCCAAATCTGAATTGACTACAAACTCATCCACAGCCCTGTTTTAATACACTGTGCAGTCACATTTTTGCAGTAACTTTTTTGGACTAGTGTTCAAATAAAGCTTTATATTCTTTATGTATATCACATAACAAAATATTGGCGTCTCTTGGAGATTGAAGCCAATAGGCAATATGCTAAAAAATGCAAATATTGGCCCATTATATTGGTCTATCGCTAATGAGAACTAAAAAACAAAAAAAAAAGAAAGAAAGAAAAAAATGATTGCAATAAGATTATGCTTTAATACTAGGATTCTGTTCAAAGTTTACGTTTTAAACACATCCACAAGTATGTACAGTTCAAATAGTGGTGGGACAAAGAGGTCTGTGCTGCCGGGCCCTAGGGTCTTAGGGGACCAGAGGTTTCTTACCCCTGGCTCCCAAATTTCTGTTGACGGGCCTGGTTGCACTAAAGAATGGAAAATATAGTATTGATTGTGCAGGAAACACTTTAGCTTTATACAAATGCTTTTATTTGGTTTTGTGGCCTGAGGTGTTTCTGTGTAATATAACTGCCCTGCTTCAATGCAATTTCAACACAACTGAACTCGGCTTACAGATATAAAATAATTGTGTTGCTGCCAATGCAGTTTGATAACAAGAATTTGAAAATAGCCAATAGTGGTTTCACTATATCAAAATAGCAAATAAGTTTAGTCTGTCTCCCTTTCCAGAGCTCAAAAAACCTGGTCCTACCTTCTGACATCATCAGGATGTGATACAGACAAGCTCCTCTATTCCCCTTCAAACTTCATCTTCAAGACTAACATTTAGATCTGTACAAAAGTGTTCTGAAATGTTATTCTTGTATTAGTTTATCAGTTCAGATTTCAGACTTTTTGTCAATCCTTTCGGGGCGTGTTTAAAATGTGAACTTTGAACAAAATCTTATTATTAAAACATAAATTGCAAATCTAATCTCAGTCAGAAAAAATACAATCGATACTTTGCAGTGACCTCATGCTAGGGTGGTTCTGCATGTATGTGTTTGGAGGAATGTTCAGCATTTAATTTATGCATGGTGACACAATGCATAAATTAAATTAAAAACACTGGCAACAAAGTTTTAAGATTAAAACTCAAGAAAAAATACAAAATGTATTTAAACACATTTTCAGGAGACTGTGATAAATATGAGAGTTCATAGTCCTGTTTAGGTGTTTGATTTTCATCAGAAAAGGTGAGTGTAACTGAAAAAAACTTTGGCTAGCGTTTGACTGCAGTTTTATTTAAAAGGGAGATATTTAACAGTACTTCTGTTGTAGTTCCTGCTAAGTCATTTATTTCTGGTCAGAGTGTGTTAAAAGAAAACTCAGATTAAAGTCTAACTTGAGTAACAGAACTTCATACATAACATTGCCTTCAGCTAGCATCATACCCCCAGGGAATGTTGATGACATCAGCTGCAAAGTATCAATTTGATATTTTTTCCATATTGCCCTAAAAGCCCTAAAACATGATTGTCAGTCTACACTTTTATTTTCCCCACATAAGCAGCAGTTGTGTCTGGCCTCACCTATCCCTGAACTCTTGGACAGATGGAGAGGGCCTGGTTGGATGAAGTTTGTACCCACAGCACTAACACGTTTTTGGGGCTAAAATGAGTGTCAGGGACCATAAACGCAGCGGCTCCATGGAGACAACAGGTGCAGTCCTACAGAGGGGACAGGTGCAACCCTGCAGGATCCCTGTCACACACTGGGATAGCTACAAGAGTTCAAACAGGCTACAGGGAATACAGGCTGATGCTGCTTCAATGGCACTGAATACTGTGGTTTAATATGAAGTAGTTAAAGCTGCATTGTGCAGCTTTACTGGTCATGGGTAATTGCAGGTTGTCACCTTCTTGTCTCCATAGAGATGGTGCAACCAGGCCAAGTTAAAAGTCAGATCTGTGGAGAGGTGAGCAATAAGAATGGATTTTTTAAGGTATTTTTGAGCCAATAAAAAACTCTGAAATTAAAAAATGCTAAATAGTTTAATGCCATACTGTGGAATATTTGAAGCAATGGAGACCAGCATGTCCAGGAGTATTAACGTTTGAGAGAAGTCTGAACTGCTAAACTAATACAAAAAACCCATGCATTTCAGAACATGTTTGTGGAGGTCTAAACTGCTTTGCCAGGAATGTTCCAAAGTAGGGCATTAAACTTGTTTGTCTGAATGGAGACAGTAAGAACGCATGTTTTTGAGGTATATTTGAGGTATAAAACAACTGTATAAATGAAAGATGATTTAAGTGTAATGCCATACAATGGAACATCCTAGGCAAAACAATTACAACTGGGGCAGGTGGGAGAACAACGCTCATCACAAAAATTACATATTGCACCTTTAAAATTTAGTGCCTATGACAGGCTGGATTACTCATTTTACTACACACTTTAGATGAATACATTTAACATTTTACAAATAAATAAATAAATAAATAAA
>KN478752.1:0-16293 GCA_000787095.1 Periophthalmodon schlosseri
CGTCTATAACTATTTATATTGTTGCAACTGTTTCATAAAATTACCTCTTAAAACTTTTTCTGTCTAGCTATTCCTCAACTTTACCACAAGAGGGAGTCATAGAGCTCAGGGCTAAAATAATTCAATTTACGCGCGTTCTATTTACATAAAAATTAAAAATGGGAATTAATTTTAGTCAATTTGTCAAGATTTAACGCGATAAAATATGTAAAAAACACACGCAGTAAAAATACACACAGAAAACGTTAAGATTACCAGCGGTGTCGAAAACAAACGCCCCTCCCTCTCCAGTGACGTCATGACGCTCGTTACGTTGGCGACATGGCCGTGGTGAGGAGGCTGCACGTAGCCTAGCACTAAATAAACACTTGTAGCTGTTTTAACACAAATCTGACAAAAATGAAACCTCTAGACTCGGACGAAGAGGAAGCGGAGCAGCTCGGCGCGTATCAGAAGGACGTGCGGCGTAAGTTTGGACAGTTATTACGACGTTATTAGCGCGAGAGTTCGAGTGTTAAAAAGACCGTTCACGCGCTCACTCGAACATGTTTAAACTGAAGATTAAACCCGTAAACCCCGCACAGTAACACCGTAGAATTTAGCTGTATTGATACTTTGCAGCTGGCGATATTTTTTGGCTGTGTTTGCTGATGTGTGCGCTGTGTCGCCATGGTAACTGCTGAACATCCCGCCGTACACACACATGTAGAACACCCCCGGCGTGATGTCACTGCAAAGTATCGATCGCGTTGTTTTTACTGCGGTCCGTGGTTTTATAGAGACATCATCTTCATCATCATCATCATCATCTTCTTCTTCATCTTCATCACACTCTGCCCAGTGCTCCACATCACACCTGTTGTTATCTGTTATTTTATAAAAGGAAGAAAGCATGTTGAAATAAATAAACTCCATCAGTTTACTGTTCACAGTTTCAGTCTGGCTGCAGACCTCCACCCAGAGGACCCAACCAACAGACCTCCACCAGGATGCACCATAAACTGTATAAAGATGTTTTATAAAGGCTTCATAAATTACTTTATATGTTAAGTTTTATAAATAGCTGTATAAAGAAGAATTTATATATAATCAATGGGATGCACCTCCACCCACATGCAAGTTGGGTCCTCTGGGTGCAGGTCTGTGGGTTGGGTCCTCTGGGTGCAGGTCTGTGGGTTGGGTTCTCGGGGTGTCGAGGTCTGTGGGTTGTGTTTTCTGGGTGGAGGTCTGGACACAGATCTCTCTCGTTTACCTTGCTGTCTGTCGCTTTGTGTGACTTGACTTTAGAGCGAGCCAATCGGAGCATCCAGGAGCTCAGCAGCGCTCTGGAACAGCCCAGTCCCTTTGATGAAGCGGAGCAGGAGGCGGCCGTCAGGGGCAGTGACGGAGGCGCCGTCGTTCTACACGATGCTAATCCAGAGTGGAGCCAGAAAACACAGAGTGAAGCAGGTGAGTTTGAAAACATGGACTCGTCATCATTCACACTAAAATTAGGGCCAAACTGGTGCCAAACTGGGACCAAACTGAGACCAAACTGAGAGCAAACTCTTACCAAACTGGGACCAAACTAAGGCCAAACTGGGACCAAACTGGGACCAAACTGGTGCCAAACTGGGACCAAACTGGAACCAAACTGGAACCAAACTGGAGCCAAACTGGGGCCAAACTGGGGCCAAACTGGGGCTAAACTGGGACCAAACTGGGACCAAACTGAGGCAACACTGGGACCAAACTGGGGCCAAACTGGGGCCAAACTGGGGCCAAACTGGGACCAAACTGGGACCAAACTGGGACCAAACTGGGACCAAACTAGGGCCAAGCAGCACTAGCTCAGTTGGTGGAATAATCATCTTCTCAATACACAACAAAACATCTCAACACACAACAAAAAAAACAACAGTACTGGTTGAGCGGTCAGATCCACTGACCCACAGGTTGGCGGTACGATTCCAGCTCCCACAGATGAATGCTGTTGCTGTGTCCTTGGGCAAGACACTTAACTCACTTTACCCCCGTACACTGTTGTATGAATGTGTTTGTGAATGGGTGAGAGGTTTCTTGATGTAAAATGCTTTAGTGCTTTGAGTATTTTTACTAAACCAGGACTAGACCAGGACCGAACCAAAGTCTACATCAGAATTAAAGTGGCTCAAACCAGGACAAAGTAAACGCAAGTGTGAACGCATCCTTACGTAATCTCTTACTCACATTTCAACACGTTTGTTCTTACAGTGAACCAGCTAAAAAGCCTTCTTCTGAAGCAAGGAAAAGAGTTCCCCGCAGCTCTTTCTCCTCCAAAGAGACAGTCTCCATCCTGGGTACGGTAGAATACTTAAGTGAATAACGTGTGTTTTAAAGGTCCATGTTACACTTTCCTCTGATCTCTGTTCTAATGTTGTTTCCTCGTCACAAACAGACCTGGAGTTGTGTTTTGTTTCATTCGCACATGTTTAACACACAAACCCTGCAGATTTAGGCTTCTCTCAAACTTCTCTCAAACGTCTCTCTGTTCCACCTTGTGATGTCATGTGGTAATACAGGAAGTGCTCCACTGTTTTTAAACTCCATACGCCTTCCTAAAATCATTTGGATCATTTCATCCTTGGAATTGCCTATTTCTACTTAGCAAAAGATAAAAGGAGCTGTTAACTTGAAAACTACCACTTCATGACATCACAAGGTGCAACAGAGCATTTTGAGCTTTGGAGATGTAGACAGACTAATAATAAAGTGTTACTCAAACATGTGTGAATGAAACAAAACACAACTCCAGGTCTGTTTTTGAGGAAGTAACAGCATTAGAACAGGGCTTAAAGCTCATAAGAGTCAGTTTTGTGTCATATAGGACGAAGATGCCATTTTTTTTTAAAGTCTTATTTCGTTGTTTTACTGCTGGTAACTCGTATCCACCACGTTTATTTTCTTATTTTGGGCGAGAGCAGCGAGGCCTGTCACGATAATGACTGTATCGACTTATCGCTCAATACATGACAGATACTTTGAAAATGTATTTAGTCGCAGAATACCGAATACCTGCATTAAAATGTATTTTGTAAAGAGTTCTGTTACATGGTCCAATCGGAGCACTGTGTTCTGAATATTTGGAATACTTTCACATTGAGTTGCATTTAAATTATAGTGTGAAGATGCAACATAGGATTAAAACAGCTGAGATGCCCTAAGGAACTTTTTTCTTGCACAGGATCGTACTGCTAATCATAAGGAGGGTTCCAATAGGGCCCAGGAGAGATCGCTAGATTACTCAAACATGCATGGGTGACATCTAAAACCTCCTCAGGCATGTTTTTGATGATCGAACAGCGTTAGGACGTGGGAGAAAGCTCCAGAAAGTCGATTTTGCAGTGTTTTGTAACGTATACCGATACATGGGCCAATCAGAGCACTGTATTCTGAATATTTAGAATACTTTTACATCAAGTCACATTTCAGTTATAGAGTAGAGAGGATTAAAAAACGGCTTTATTTTTGTTTCACTCTTTGTTCTGTATTTGCCTCACCACAAGAGCAGAGTTTTATATTTTTCTCACCGATTCTGTGCAGTTTGAGCCTAAATTGTGTGATCAAGTTCAACAATGTATTCCACTGATTTTAGAAAAGTAACTGTAATCTGAATACCTCCAAATGAAAGAGTAACTGTACCAGATTACAGTTACTCAAAATGAGTTTTCTGAACACTATTCTCAGTGTGTTCAGTTACTTCCCGACACTGATTGTGGATACTTTATCTTTGCAATAGTGGGAAAAGTTGTTATTTTTCTGTTCTACAATGAGATTTGCGCTGTAAAAGTTTAAACACAAACGAGCAAACGAACTACTTAAGCATTCTGCTGTTTATTTATTGCAACTCATGTTTTTTTTTTTTTTATAATATTGTAGATTTAGAATAGTTTTTGTGGTTTAAATCTGCTCTTGGGTTTTTGTGTCAGTGGCGTAAATGAGTTTGAATATTATCGTTTATCGTCTGTATTTACTTCAGCGATATATCCAACTTCAAAATGTGTTATCGTGACAGGCCTAGGAGCAGCACTTATTTTGCATTTTAAATATTTGCTGAATTTTTCATAGAGAACGGCACAAGAGGTGAGGTCCGGTTTACACACGGTTCAGGATCTGGTCCCAATGATCCACAACCAGTCAGACTATATCCAGCACCTGGAAGCAGAGGTGAAGTTCTGCAAAGTAAGTTTGTGCTTTTATGAAAGTTATTGACACTTTGCGGTGACGTCAGGCTGGGGGTGTTCTACATGTTTGTCTATGGTTGAATGTTCAGCAGTTACCATGTCGACACAATGCGAACTTTAGCAAATCTAGCCAAAAGAGTTTTAAGATGGTCTGAAAACTCGAGAAAAAAACACAAAATGGATTTAAACGGCGCATTTTCAGGAGTCTGTGATCAACCCGAGCTCATGGTCCTGTTTAGGAGTTTGATTTTCAACAAAAAGGTGAGAGTGACTCACTGAAAAACTGTTGACTAATGCTAATGCTAATGCTAGCTAGTTTGTGACTGTAATATTATTTGAGAGGGACTTGTTTAACAGCACAAATCACCTGTTGTACTTCCAGCTAAGTCAGTTCTTTATGGTCAGACTGTGTTAAAATAAAGCTCAGATTAAAGTCTAACAGTTCTTTATCAGACTGTGTTAAAATAAAGCTCAGATTAAAGTCTAACTTGAGTAACAGAGCTTCAGACAGAGCGGAGCCTCCAGTTAGCATCACACCCCCAGGAAACGTTGACGACATCAGCTGCACAGTATCACTACATCAGGCTTAGTAGATGTAATGTATTGTTTATTTATTCACGGTTTGTGGTTTTCAGGAAGAGCTTCAGGGGATGAAACAGCGTGTGATGGTGGTCGTGATGGAGAACGACAAGTTACAGTCGGAACTCAAATCCAGAGCAGTGGAGGAGTCGCTCAGAGACTTCACGATTCAGACAACGGTATCAGTGTTCGCAGCGTGTAATTATACCTTTGTAAAACGCTCACTTCAACTCTCTTTTTATTTCAGGTGAATGAAGGCGTCTCGGCAAATGGCCAAGTGTCTTCCAAAAAATGGGAAAATGAGATGGTATGCAAACAATATTCATTTTCTTACTCATATTGATGCTTTGCAGCTGATCTCGTCAACATTCCCTGGGGGTGTGATGCTAACTGTAGGCACTGCTCTGTCTGAAGCTCTGTTACTCAAGTTAGACTTTACTCTGAGCTTTATTTTAACACAATCTGACCAGAATGACTGACTTAACTGGAACTACAATAGACGAGCAGACAAGTCCCTCACACATAGCATTACAGTGACAAGCTAGCTAGCATTAGCATTAGCATTAGCCAACAGTTTTTCAGTGAGTCACTCTCACCTTTTTGTTGAAAATCAAACTCCTAAACAGGACCTTGAGCTCGGACTGATCACAGGCTCCTGGAATTGTGCTGTTTTTCTTGAGTTTGCACACATTAGCAAACACGGCTAAAAAAAATATGCATTGTGCCACCATGGTAACTGCTGAACATTCCGCCATACACATACATATGTAGAACCCCCCCAGCGTGATGTAACTGCAAAGTATCAATAATAATATATGAATCATGGACTGTATATATAAATGGACTAGCTAACCCGCTAGCCACCGCGTTCCAAACAGGAAAAGATCATGGGCGCACTTCCGGCTCCATCTCTGTAACTGCTGCTGTCAGAGTCGTCATTTTTGTCTTTAAATGTTCGTATTAACCCGCTCTACATGATTCTGGTGTTTTTTATTTCACTATTGTGTCCGTAACTCAAGATATGAACATTAATAACAGCCGAATCAGGCACCTTTTTTCCCCGAGGTCGCTCCGCTAGCGTTAGCAACAGGTTTGATTGACAGTGTTGCAAAGCTAGAGTGTTACCTTCAACAGCCTCGCTCCAGATTGGCTCTTTGGTTGCTATGATACTCGTGGCTGGCTCCAAATTGTCCCCTATAACTGCTCTAGCCTCGATGAGCTTCATTCGACTGGAGCCGAACGCTGTGGGTGACGTCACACTCACTTAGTCCACTTCTTTATACAGTCTATGATAGGAATAAATGAAAATAATATTTTTTTTTTTTCTCTAGGAACAACTCAAGGTCATCTATGCGGCTCAAATTGAAAGCTTGGAGGCGCAGGTTCTCTCTCTCAGGTAAAACTCACTTCTCCACGTGCAGTTCATTGTATCTTAATTAATTAAAGTCTAAAGTGCGTCGTCTTGGCACAGAAAAGAGTTGGCAGCGTCTCAAAAAGAATCCGAGGAGGTCCGAGTTCGCCTGAGACACAAGGAAAAGCAGTTAGCCCACGCCACCAGAGCCGACGCAGCGCCCCTAGTGTCGGGCTTGTGTCTGAAGTGTGCCCAGCACGAGGCGGTCCTGGCCGGGACGCATACGAACGTACACGTCCAAGCTATTGAACGACTGACAAAGTTAGTAGTAGAAAACGCCGCTCATCCTGCAGCTGGTCCCTCGTGGCCGTATTTGTTTTGTTTTAAATCTCTGTAACGCTCTGTAGGGAACGGGACGAGTTGCTGCTGGCTCTGCAGACGGTACGAGCCAGCCAGCAGGAGGCGCAGCAGAGGGAGTGGTCCGCTTGTCTTCAGGTCAAACAGGCTGTGGAGATGGCTGAAGAAGCAAATCTCCATAAAGCAAGGGTGAGAAAGATACTACACAGTTTGATTTTGTTTATTAAAGGTCCTATATTAAACAAAATGGACTCTTATGAGTTTTAAGTCTTGTTCTGATGCTGTTCCCTCCTCAAAAACAGACCTGGAGTTGTGTTTTGTTTCATTCACACATGTTTGAGTAACACTTTATTATTAGTCTGTCTACATCTCCAAAGCTCAAAACGCTCTGTTCCACCTTATGATGTCATGACGTGGTAGTTTTCAAGTTAACATCTCCTTTTTAGCTAGTTTGTCCTGACCCGTTGTCATGACGTGGAGTTTTCAAGTTAACATCTCCTTTTTAGCTAGTTTGTCCTGACCCGTTGGCGTGATTTTAACTTTATCTGCCATGTCGTAATAAAGGCTTTTAGTTATTTTGTACTTTTTGAGTGCCTCCGTTTTTTCAGCTTTGCATTTGAGACTGGTCCCTGTCCTGAAGACCACCACTAAAAGGACAATTTTTGCACAATCTGCACATCCAAGTAGCACTCCTGCCCCTAAATGTTTGCAGAGCGTTTGAGTGTTTTCAGTTTGAGAGAAGACCTCAGCCTAAATCTGCAGGGTTTGTGTGTTAAACATGTGTGAATGAAACAAAACACAACTCCAGGTCCGTTTGTGACGAGGAAACAACATTAGAACAGAGCTTTTTAAAACTAGCAAATCATTAAGTAATAAATGTCTATCTGATTGTATTTTTGCAGATGGAGGTGCAGTGTGAACAGTTGTCCCGAGAGTTGGGGCGGCAGAGGGAGCAACTGGAAAGAGACAGACAGGGCCTAAAGCAGAGACTGAGTGAAGCTCGAGAAGACGGCAGAGCCGAGTCCCACAAACAGAAAGAGGAGCTTACAAAAACAGTACGAGCTAATGACATCGCTTTAGAATTCAACTGAAGAGGTGGAGATGAATGTGTTTTTTCTCCCCGTTAGGTTTCTAATCTAACCCAACGCCTGGCTGTTCTGGAAACGGAGCTGGACCGAGCAAACCGAGATAAGGCCTCACTGTCCAATCAGCTGGACGACGCTGTTCACAAACTCACTATTCAAGAGCGAGACAGCACCAGGGTAAACACATCTGTGCCCATCTGTATTAAAATAAGATTAAAATGTGTTAGAAGACGGTTTGGAAATGACGGTAATGCTTTGAAAAGTCCACTAGATGGCACCCAAGGACTGCTTTGTAAGTGGCAGCTTGGCTAAAATTTTGAAGTGGACGTCTATATTCACTCTGACAGTGTATGTTAAAGTACATTTTTACAATTTTAGTATCAATGTGTAAAGGTATTTTTAACTAATTCAAGTATTACAACAAAGACAATAATCCTACACAATATTATGGTGAGTGTGGCTGAGTAAAATGAATTATTTAAGCAAATAAAAAAAAACTTGACAGTTTACTTTGGAATATTGCAGTTGTATTGTATGTAATGTAGTGGAATGAAATGTGCTAAAAATGTTTATAAAAAGAGGCTTTAGTAACTTGTGTTTGTCACCTCGTAGCTGAATGTGGATCTGCGATACCAGCTAAGCCAAGCCCTGCTGAAGAAAGAGGAGGCAGAGCGAGAACTCCGAGATCTCAGTGCTAAAACCCACCGGCAGATAGAGAAAGCAGCACAGGTCTGTTAAACTTCCAACTTTTTAACTTTCAGCTGTGAAACAAAGACTGAAAACTTTTTCTTACATTTAAACCCACGTAATGAAGACATCGCCGCCAAACTGAAACATCTGAATGTGATATCACATAGAGGATTTGATTAACTAAACTTTAAACATGGCTGGTTAAAGGTTGGATTTGATGTGTTCACGCTGGTTAACCTTTAAATTTTAATCCGCTGCGGCCTTTTGACTGGACTCGTCTGAGATCATAAGGTAAGTTGTTGCGATGGGTATTCTAACCTTCTTTCCCCCTCTCGGTTGGACAGGAAGTGGAAAGGTTGAACTCGGAGCTGGTTGGCTGCCGGCAGCATCTGGAGGCGGTCCAAAAGGACGGGAGCCAATGGCAGGAGGCGGCAAAAAGGAGGGGAGCCAATGGCAGGCCGAAGCCCTGAGCCTAGCAGAACAGCTGGCAAACGCCCAGCGCCAACTGCACCTCACCAGGTAGTACCTAATCCTATTATACATGCCACCACACTCACATACACACAGGCGCACGCTGCACTCCCCTCTGCCCAGCCCCTGCCCAACACAGGCCGGTCCAGTCCAGTTCAGACCACCGCACCAACTGTAGCACACCAGGTAACGCCTAATCCTATTATAGCCAGCACACACACATAAACACATTTAAACACACCTAAACACAAAACACACACACGCGTGCTGCTGCGCCATGGTCCCGGTACCAACTGGACCTCACCAGGTCACCCATAATCCTGTTAAGCATGCCACAACATAATGCAGCACACACAACACTACCGGGACAGTGCCCAGCCCAGCAACAGCTCCTGTTGAGCCAAAATGGCGTCCGAGCCTTTTTTGTCCCTGGCTCGAGTCGCCGTGCACACACAGTGAACAGTGGGTTGATGGTCACTGGACAGCCTGGCCTCGCTGCCTCCCACCAGTTTCCTGCATCCGCTCTCTCTCTGTGCAGTTCTAGTTTCCCTGCTTGCCTCCTGCATCACGACAACATGATACTCTATTTTATGTGCTGTATATTTCTTTCTTTCCGTCCAAATTCGTTACATATTTTCAGGCTGATCCGCTCTCACTCGTGTAGTCCTTTTTAAACTTGTCTTTCATCATCTGGTGGCTGATTGCTGATTGCACATCACCGACTGCCAAGGCCATGCCAGCCCATGCCAGGCTCTGGGGGCACTCTCTCACCCCCGCTGGCCCGAGCTGAGGTGTTTGAGATAGGCACAGATGTGGCAGCAGTGGCCTGTGGTGACAGAAACCGCGGGACACAGGTTTGTAGTGTGTGCCTGGGTCTGTCAGCCCCGTGTCTCATAGATGTGTGCGCGTGATCTGTTTTTGCGTTTGTTGTGCCCGTTAGCTGCCCGCCGCTAACATTTTGTCCACCTTTGGTTTTTAGGGATGTGTTGGTGACTTGGTGCCAGCTGCGTAGAATAACATAAGTCAAGATAGGCTCTGGGATGATACTGATACTTTTTCAGGCAACTAAAACTATGTGCGCACAGTATTTTTTTGGAAAGAACTGATTTTCAGCAGAGATTCACCGATCCAGCTTTTTCTGTTTTGATACCGAAGACGATACTTTGACTTTAAGTATCTGCGGATACTTGATACCAACCGATACCAGGGCAGAGACTGAAAACAACATTTATTTTCGTTAAACACAAACAGCACTAACAATAGACCGGCCAACCTACATATCAGGCCGATATTTGGACTGTTTACCGTCCTTACCGGCCTTAAATCTCTCTCTTAAATCTCTGGTCGATATTTTGTTTTGGTCGATCTGCTGCCTAAAACACACAAAGCTCTATATTAACACTTTAATTCGAAGAGATAACTGCACAAAACATGACTCCACAGCTCTCTTATAGATGTGTGGTACGAAAGAGCTTGGGGTGAGTTTGGAGTAAATTCAAATTACATTATTTTGGGAAAATAATCAAAATTGGCCCAACATAATGATCCAAATGTGTTTTGTAACCACAGAACAGCTTTGTTAAAATTTAAGTTTAATATTATGAGACGTTTTGGACCAACACTGGCCAGTAAATCGTCTTTTTACAGCAATGTTTAGACCAAAATGGGATACCGGCTAAACTGATATCTTTGATCCACCAAAATTTTCAATATCTGCACCGATATGTCATTTTCACAAGTTCCTAATTAGATTTCTTCCATTTTGGCTGCTATAAACCCTGTGCATTTTCTGTCAACCAAACCAGTGTGTATATGCTAGCTCCACAATACTCAGAGTTGTGTTTGTACAAGTGCATGAATTTCAATGCGCTCTCTGAAAATGCACATCACCAGCGCTAGCATATGCACACCCGAGCGCATGTGTCCACACTCGCGCAGATGCAGGCCTGCGTCGGCCGGTCCCATGGCGGCGGGAGCGCTGTGCCGCGCTCCAGGATTGGATCATCAGCCAGCTGTGAGTTGGACAGCCCAGATCTGTGCTAATCCTCGTCTCTCTGTTCACACGGGCTCACGCACACGCACACACCTCCTCTTCAGGCTCGGCCCTTATCAGCAGCGGGCTTTACGCAGTTTGGTTTGTTTGTTTGCTCCTGTCTTTCTTGCTTTTCCTTCATTTCTACTTTGCAAGTCTCCACCTGGCCTTCTCTCCCTCTGCTGTGATCACGCGTCCCAAAGGCTGCAGTGAAAAGTGGCCAGCGTAACTTCAGTTTCAACACATGCCAAATAGATAGGAATGTGCCTGTATGTGTCAGGGAAGCTGAGGCTCGCCCGTCCCTTTGGTGCTTTGGACTCTGAACACAATCTTCCACAGGTTTTGTTATCCTCCATGAAATTAAGCATTCATGTTCATGAGGTGCCTTTTTTGAGCTGGTGTTAGACTTTGAATCTAGATGATTTTCAAGTTTAAAAGTTCACAGATAAAATGCTTTGCCCAAAACTGCTCTGTCGATTCTGAATTGTTCCAAGTTTGCACATCACCGTTTGGTTTCAGCGTTGTGCTCGTATCTGTTCTGCCCAGAGGCTAATGGAAATGAGCGCCAAAGAAACGTTTTTAATAATAATTATGCGTTTTTGATACGTACAGGTAAAACCGCATTTGAAAGTATTGTAAAGTAGGGCTGAAGTTTCACAAACTCGCCTCCGTCCCGCCCTCTCCTTGTGTCTCCTTCAGTCGGAGCTGGTGCTGGCGAGGTCTGGCGAGGTCTGGCGAGGCAGCGTGCGAGGGCGGAGAAGTGTAAATGAGGAAGGTGAGGCAACAGATGCCGCGTCCCGCCAGAGGCTCACTTTGAGTAGAGTCAGATCTGGGCGCGACAAAACTGCTGCAAACCAACTCGGCAGGAGGCTCTTGTCCAATCACGGCCCGGAATAAAAGGGCTCGGGCACCGCACGGGCACCACGCGGGCAGGGGCCTAATGAACCCGCCTGCTCTGCCAGTGAGAAGGCACACGCTCTGTACCTGCTCTTCGCGCGCCTCGCTCTCAGCAGAGGCCTCTGTCATGACGATGTTTGCTGCTCAAATGCTCGTGTGCGATTAGCCGGGCCCATGTGCTTACCTTTGTGCAAACGTTAAGTGTTGATAGCTTTGGGCTACACCTGTGTGTGAAGTTTAGTGTGTTTTTGTGTAACAGCAGCAGAGCGGTGCCAGGTAAGAGGCTGCTGTGTGTTCTGCAGTGTTTCTGTCCGTTCGTGTCTGTGTGTGCCTGTCTGGTCCACAGCCATGTTGTTGGGTAGCAGATGGCACCATGGTTGGCAGGGGAGGGGCTGCTTAGCACAACTAATCAGACAGTTACGGATAGGGCAGCTGGGAGGGCCGTGGGCCAGCCGCGCGTGTGTGTGTGCGTGCGTGTGCGCGCGCGCCACACAGTGCCATGATGTTGACAGTGGTGGGCCCGTTGGCCCGGTGACGAGGCCTCGCTGCGTTCTTCGCTGGTCGCTGTCGGAGTGCCCTCTCTGCCATCCTGCCTTCTCACCTCGTTCTCTGCTCTCACACTGTCTCCGCCTCAATCTGTTGAGACCTACTTGGGCCTTCATCCGTCTTCTGTTGCTTTGACTCCTCTGTGCCTTTGTTCTGCTTTCAACTTCACTCCAAGTCTCCACTGTATTCTCCTTAAGCTAAAGTCCATATTTAGTCGATCGTTTAATGTAGTAAGTGCGAGACATTCATTTCATTTAGCAAGAACTGCTCCTAATATGGATATGACGATTGAACTTCAAAACAACTGGACCAACTTTAGGAAAAAA
This sequence comes from Periophthalmodon schlosseri, assembly GCA_000787095.1. Taxonomy (NCBI): domain Eukaryota; kingdom Metazoa; phylum Chordata; class Actinopteri; order Gobiiformes; family Gobiidae; genus Periophthalmodon; species Periophthalmodon schlosseri. Next base: position 12,537 of record KN478752.1, read on the forward strand.
GAAAAGTGTTGACCCAACAAATCCTATAGAGTAGAGGCAGGAGACGGAGGAGGAAACACATGTGATGGTGTCACGCACAGGGAGGTTTAAATAGTCTGGGGCTGTTGACATATTGATAAGTGAAGGACAAGTCTGCAACAGAAACTGTAGATGAGCTAATCACATAGAAACGTCTGCATAACGTTACAAATATGCAGGGGATATATATGCAATGTGAGATGTATATGTTTGTCAGTTTTGATGTGACATTCGGTTGAAATTCTTAACATGCCTACACACTTAACGTGGACAGTCTCATTCGATTCCAATCAAGATTATTAAAAGGGGCTGTGGTAGTTTCGACCTGCAGGGTAGAGAAGGCACAGAGAAGACAGATCGCTGACTGGGAGAACCTCAGGCAAGATGGAGGCAAATCTGGCGGCTACAACTGTTCCCACCCCAGCCAAATGTGCCCTGGGACAGTGGCCTACATACCCACTACTGCTGGAGGACGAAGCACCAACCCTCTGCTGCCCGCCCACCCTCCAACACCCACCCTCCAACACCCACCTCCGTATCCCACCTTTGTTTAGCATCTTTGTTTAGCTGCACTTACCATCAGCATAGCAGTGTCATGTAGAGCCATATTGTTGGTATCGTTGCAAAGTTTTGAAAAAAGAACACTGGAGTTTGGATTAAATGTAAAGTCGGAGTCGTAGAAGGAGATGTTCGTAGCTATCTGGGTCATGCTAGCTAGTTAGCTTACATATTTCTCAGGTACTTTTTGAGATGTGCAGTAGCAGTAATGTGTTTCAAGACTGTATACCATATTTTCCAGACTATAAGTCGCACTTTTTTTCATAGTTTGGCCGGGGGTGCGACTTATACTTATGCGATTTATATGTGAAATATATGTTTTTTTCTTCATTATTAAGCATTTTTTGGCTGGTGCGACTTATACTCCAGAGCGACTTATACTCTGGAAAATACGGTACTTCCTATTTTCTTTTTTTTTTTTTTTAAATTGTGATATTACAGATTTCTTATATGGAGGGTTAGTGTGTGTGTGTGTGTGTGTGTGTGTGTGTATGGATAGGTCAGTAATAAACTCCCGATTCTAGACTATATCGCAGTGAAAGCAACCAACCACCTTTAGTATACAATTAACATTTGACACTAAGAAAAATACAGAGTTATTTCAGCACGAATTTTCAAGACGCGATTATAAAACAAATCTAAAATGAAACGAAATAGGAAACAGTGAAGTTGAACTGTGGGTAAGCGGTGCCACCTCCAACCCGTCACCCCCTACGGAGTTTGAAAAAAATGTTTTGGTACCTCCTGCCCGCGCACGAGTCATGTGATCTAGTTTGTTATGTAGTTTTTATGTTTTCATGTATATTTGTTTCTACAGGGAGAGCCCAATGAGAGCGCTCTGTTAAAATCATAGACTGTTTATATATAAATGGACATAGCTAACCTTCTAGCTGCCGTGTTCCAAACAGGAAGTGATCATGGCCGCGCTTCCGGCTCCATCGACTCTGGCTCCAGTTCACTTTGTATTGAGAAACTGTGTCCTCTCTCTGTACCTGCTGCTGTCAGACTCGTCATTTTGGTCTTAAATGTTCGTATTAACCCTCTACATGATCCTGGGGTTTTTATTTCACTATTGTGTCCATAACTCAAGATATGAACATTAATAACAGACAAATCAGGGCCCTTCGCCTCGACGAGCTTCATTTGACTGGAGCCGAACGCTGTGGGTGACGTCACACTCACTTAGTCCACTTCTTTATACAGACTATGGTTAAAATACAAAACGATACAAACCAAAACAAACAAACCAAATACAGACATAGGTCCATTTAAAACATTAAAAACAGGAGCAGGTGTGATTACAAATGTTTATCACCACATTATTAAAGTGCATTAGTGGCACCAGTCTATCCAGTTTTACATGTCCTCGTCTTTTTTCCCATTTCAGTTCTAGTGCGACCAGTTTTTAGACGTAGACAATCGTGAGATCTTGTATTAAAAGTTCCCGTATTAATGGCGGTGGACGGGAGAGGACGAGGGAATCAACCAGATAAGAGAACGCTTGCCAGTTGTTGATGAAAAGGGTAGAACAAGAATCGTGCGTGGGACATTTTATTTAATCGTGAGAATCGGCCACAAAGACGATCACGTTTACATCACCAGAATGTGACCTCACTGTTGTTTTCACTTATAACAAAGTATGAAAAAATATTAAAATTAGATCGATATGGGTTTTTTCATGGCAGATCTCGATACCGATTGTTTAGAATCGAGAGAAACCGATGGCTGATAAGCTCTGCTGATATTTTTGGGCCAATTTTGATCATTTCGCCTAAAAATATATGATCTGAAATTACAACTAATATAAATACTGTTTATACTTTTTACTTCTCTGCATAATTAAACTATAATAAGGACAGATTATCTCAATAGAAATACTTTTTAGACATCCACAGCCCGGTTTGTACGACTAACCCAAAATGGAGCTGTGGAATCAAACATATTATTAAAAAAAATTAAATAAAATAAAATCTATGCAATATATACAACAGTTTACAACCAAAGGGCTCTTTTTCCCTTTACACTTGCATTATTATTATTATTATTATTTAGGATATTCAAAAGACATAACTGGGGTGTTAGGAGTATTTTAACTTTCAGACTATGGCAGATTTTAACTGTTATTATTAAAAAAAATAAAATAAAATAAAATCTATGAAATATATACAACAGTTTACAACCAAAGGGCTCTTTTTCCCTTTACACTTGCATTATTATTATTATTATTTAGGATATTCAAAAGACATAACTGGGGTGTTAGGAGTATTTTAACTTTCAGACTATGGCAGATTTTAACTGTGACGTCTTTCTAAAACTTTGAAAAACCAGGACGAGTGAGAAACATATGGCTCAAATTGCCAGGAGCTGGAATCTCTTTTTATGAATGCCATCGAAATAAAGCTTATGCAGCAGTCTGGTGAGCCCAAACCAAATATCGGCCCAGACAGGAGATTTCAGGCCGATATCCCATACGCAAAAAAGGGCAAATATCGGCAAACAGATGTATGGGTCTGTCTCTAATTCAAATTATAATTATTCGTATCCATAATGTTTTTAAACTGTCAGTAACTTTTATAATTATCCTGATGTAATTGTTATTTTTGGCCCTGGTAAACGTGACACCAAATTTCAAAATGTCTGCCGCACACTAGTCATGTGATCTAATGGCAGCGGAGTTGGTAGAGAGACAGTTGGTAGAGAGAGTGGCGCTCTCTCTGCCAACTGCCCCCGAGCCTTGAACAGGCTGAGGGGCTGGGACCCGACTGATCCCACATCAGGTACGTCTCAGGTGTGAAGTGAATTCCAACACCAGGAGAGACGCGCCATGAGCTTCAGCTTCAGATTCTGCACACGTTTCCTCTGATCCTTCAACCAATTTATTTCTCTGCTTTTCAACTCTTTATCAGTCAGAGCAGAAAGCAGTTAGAAATCAACACTTTTATTTATTTAAGTCAGACCTGTTCTGCAAAATGGACTTTACAGAGTTTTTAACCGTGTTCTAGTCGTTTCTTCTCGTTGAGCCTCTGAAGTTGTATTTGGAGTGATTCATGTTGGAGTAAATCTTTAATCGTTTTAAGATGCCATTTTGCCGATCAATCCCCGTTTTCGCCTCCACCGGTGTACGCCGACTGTGACGTACACGCCCACTGTGACACGCCCACTGTGACACGCCCACTGTGAC
>JACM01059012.1:0-13875 GCA_000787095.1 Periophthalmodon schlosseri
AATAATAATAATAATAATAATAGTCATTTTTTTGGGACAAATATGTACTACGAATTTAAATATCACCATTTCATCCATCTTTTTCTGCTTAAGACCAAGTCTGGGCAGCAGCTGTGTGAGCAGGGACCCCAAGATTACCCTCTCCTCCTGGATATTCCCAAGCAAGCTGAGAGTCATAGTCCCATAGCTATTGTAAATTTTCACAAGTTAAAAACAAGTTATGGGACATGAATGGTATGACACAAGCTCACTGTTTTAAGTTGTTCTAAAATAAATGTTGATTCTCCGCGTGTATCTGTGAAAGGTCCATAGTAGTGTTGTCTTATGGGCTATGGGGGATCTCTTCTCACAGAGATGAAAGCTCTTGGTGCTTGTGTTAGCCTGGTAGGGTTTAGTCCACTCTCTTTCTTTATTATGCGTAATTTAAAACCGTGTGAGCCAAACATCATTGAAGATCAATGGTTAATTACTGTAAATAGTGACCAACAAAATGATTAACATGTTTGGATTGGCAATTGCAACTTCCATGGCAAAGCTGATAACTGACTGGAAAAGTAGATCAGACGAGAATCAAGATCAGGATTTAGTGATTTCCTTTCTTTTTTTGCCAACTAACGTCACACAGAGCAGTCAGTGCAGATTATACATGGATATCAAACCCGTCTGCGCAATATCGATTCTATCAAACTGTTTTTATATGGTTTTTCATAGACTTTAACGGGAAGTGAGGGTTATTAATCTAACACCAAAAAGCTGAAAGTTTCCTGAAAACTGGTTTAATACTAATATTTGGGCAGTCAGTGCATGTTTCCTTTGGAGTTTATGTTTGTTTACATTAGAAACTAGAATCAAAATGGCGGCATGTGGCAAAAATCAGTTAATGATCAGTTTGGGTATTTTTAATTAACTGAACCAATTCTTTGTCTGTAAAAGTATATGGTTTGGAGTTAAGACTTTGGAGGAAGAAATCAAACATGTTTAAATGAAAATTAGTATTAGTATACAAAAGTTTGTATCGTTTATATTCTGGAAATGTATTCTGAACATTTTTACTTTCTTCCAATTTTTATATAACAACAATATATAATTTTTTGGAGCTCATAAATACATCTACATCATTCATCATTACTGGTTATGGTAACAAATAAAGCCAAAGTAACATTATATTTTGAATAAAGCACTTTAATAGCAGATGGATATTAGAAAGAAGACAACAGTTAGTGTGTGTTACTTACAGGCGCAAAAATCCCATTGGACACAACTCGAAATCTCATCAAACTCTTTTTCTACTCTTTGTGACACTACATTTTCAAGGCTTAAAAAACTCCCTTCCTTGATATAGCAATTCAATAAATAACTAAAAACAAGCTAGCTAGCTGACCTGTGCCGCCATCTTGTATGTCAACTAAAAGCAAAACACATTGATGATAAAATGCTTCATACAATTCTTAATACGAGGTAATTGGGAACCTCTTTTTACCATCTTCATGCATGTCAGTTCTACACCATTGGCTTGTATACAGACAAATACATATTATGTCCATGTTCACGTATATGTTATGTTAATTTGATCGTTGAGGAAAATCCAAGCAGCGTTCAACCGACACAGAAGATTTTATATATTTTCAAATCAAGCGACATGGTAAGTGCTGTTGCAGGTCTGGGAAGGAAGCTTAACAAAATCCATAAATAAGCCATATCTGGAAGTCAAAAATAGCTTACAAAAATAATTTCTTAATGTTTGTTTACTTTTGACATCTGCGCTGATAATAATAATAATAATACAACGTCTATCAGGGTTAAAGCGGCCATGTTCTGACCCCTGTTCAATCCTGCTGCAGATACGTGAGGTGATAAATAAGTTTGCATATAACTAGCGATGAAAATTAAAACAAATGTGTAGACAAAAACTGATACTGTCGTTAGCGAGGACATGCTTACACTGCAAAAAGAAATATCTAGATTAGGAAAAATGACTTGGATTCAGAATATTAATATCTGATGGTGAATCATGATAGAAGAACATGGCAGTTTGAACTCCTAGCTCCGCCCTCTTGAACCATAACAGAGAGACAACTTCCAGTTTGCAGGTAGTTGTTTCCATATGGTTCTCATTCAGCAAAAAAAATTACAAGATTTTGACCAGCCCATTTTTTAAAAATTGTAATTAGCAGCTTACACAACACACTGCATTGTGTAAATAACGATTTTCTGAACAATAGGACATAGAAATAAGGTACAAGGCGTTTTAATTAATTTTGACAAGTTTTTGGTGTATTTACTTGATGTACATTTTGAGTTGTTTCAGTTAGTTTCAAAAGTTAATAATTCGTTTTAACGCGTTAGCTTATTGGTATGAAAATCACACTCATTGGTAGATTTAATGTCAAAATCTAAAATTCAATCTAAACTTGTCAAAAATCCAGATTACAATTTTGAATTAAAATCATTTTAACTTTCTCATTTTTCATTTTTGCAGTGTACTGAACATAAATTGTAACAGTCACACAGTGAATATTGATAATAAAAAAACAACAAAACTAGGATTGAAACAAGAAGTAAGCTATAGTTAAAGTCTGAAACGGTTTGCAGTTGACTGGAAGAGTTAGAAAAAGCATTTTGGTGTCTGGTGGAAGAAGATTGGAGGGTGGATGCAGAAATTGTAGAGAGGAGTGGAGCGTATTCAGGCCATGCAAGCAGCTCCGCCTCTGATCCAGTTTAACAGCACGGACAGTAAAGAGGAGAGGACTTGGAAAATTTGGACTGAAAATTGACACGTAGTTGATCTGACATTGGATTGTAAATACAGACTTAAAACATATGGCACAAATAGACAGCATACAAAAACAACATTTGCACATTTACATTAAGAAATAAGTAGTGTTTGTGAATAACTACAATGAAAGGAGTTGCTATGGTCTTGTGACAATCAAAAAATGTCACTTTTGCAAAAGCATTGTACAGAGTTGGTTGGAACCCAATTTTGGCAAGCTAACAGGTTTCCATTTCCCATAATATAGCATGACTTATTTCATAATGAAGACATCATTTATTAACAATAATTCATGCTTCATGTGTAACTACTTAATTAAGAGGTTAGGAGTTAGGGTATTAATTAAGCAGTTACTTAAGCCGGAATCATTCTTAATAAACAATTTGTTAATTATGAATTAAGTCCTTGTTCATACTTCATTAAGTTTTGGCACAATGTCACATTTGTGCCAGTCCCAAGCATAAATAAAAATGATTAAAACAAAATAAAAAAACAATAAATAAAAAGCTAACAAAAGGGTTACTATTGTGTGGATTGGCCTCGATGAGTTGAAAAGGCACAAAACATGAATATATTGCAATTCTGGCTGTACAACAGTAAAGCTAGGCTAACATAGCAAAATCTACTAGGCTATAAGCATGCATAGGCTATTGAATTCCAGGCAAAAATTACAGTATATTCTACTGTATGTTAGCCTATTGCATGCTTTGAAAATTATTTTAAAGCTAGGAGCAACAAATCAGGCTAGCGCTACAAAAACGCTAGGCTAACAGACAGACTTCCATACATCACAAACAATGAAACAAGCTGACGTAATTTGTCACTTTTGCACTTTCAAGCTAACAAACCGAGTCCTCTCCTCTTTACCGCCAGTGAAACATTTAGACAACATCGCATACAAAAAAAGTAGGATTGTAGGGTGAAGTCCGGATGTAGAGCGCCTCCTGGTGGGCTCCCAGGCAGACAGCAGGTGGATCGCAGGGCTTACATGGCGGTGCATATAGAGATATTTCTTAGGAGTCCAGGCTGATAGTAGCTGAGATGTAGTTTGGCATTATTACACTCTTGTCCTGTGCCTAAAAAAGACGGGCTTTCTTCTTCATGTCATTCCTCTTCCAAAGGGCCAGGCGGTAGAATTCCTCCAGCGTCATGCCAAACACTTGCATGAAGTCCTCCGGAGATAGGTGTCTCTGTGGGAGCATATAGAGTAAAGGATTAATAGAACAGATAATAACAGAACTGCTTTTGAGTTCAACAAATACATTCATTAATTTAAGGTGAGACACTGTAGATGAATGTATTACATGTTTTTCTATTGGTCATTGGACCTAACCACTCAACTAATGAAGTTTATGTCGAGAGCAGGATTCAAACCGCCAACCTTTGGATCAGTGGACAAACACTCTACCACCTCTACCACCTGAGCTATTGTTAGACAAAGGGAACACAAGCAAAGAGAATTTAGTATATATTGAGTAAACTAGAGCTTACTGAAATTGTAGTAAATAATTTGGACTTTTGGCTTAGAATTAGATATCAGCAAATCCTTCTGTTCTATCTGTCAAAATGGCCTATAGTGTCTCGCCTAAAACAGCATTTTTAAATATGATATATAGTGCTTGTGTCTGCTATATAGTTATAATCTATGACACCCGTGGATCATTATGTTATATTTTGGACATTTTTTATAGCATTTTAACATTTCACACCCATCCGTCCCACCCCTCCCCCGCAAATTGACATTAAATCACAATATTGAAAACTACAGCGCTGATTTCCACCAACCCCTTCATGATACGTCACCATAAACGTCATCAGAACATTGTGCGGCACTGCTGGTCCATGCTAAACACTAGTGAGTAGTCAGTACAGAGCAGTGGGCGTGTACAGGGGGTAGTGGAACATGATTTTTTTTTTTTTTTGGAGCAATGGCGTCTTGATTGCAGAAGAATTACTCAAACATGCATGAATCCCTCAGGATACAACTTCAAATGGGTAAATGAGACAGCAAAATAATTACAACATAATTAAAAGCTGTTACAAGTCGATTTTGCATAATATGTCTCCTTTAATTTAAGCATTAGATTGATCTCAATTTCATCTGGTCAACACATTTTCCTTTACAAATACAACTTCCCACAGTTACCAACCAGACTAGTTTTGAATGATTCTCAGTATGAATGCTAAAGAATGTTGACCAACTTGGACTGTGCAAAACCTGATGAAATTGTGGAAAATTTTCACCCCTGCAGCTAAACCATTGATTTGTTTTCGACTGCCTCCGCTGACAGGGGAACAGTACAGGAACACTCAAGTATTCCTCCAATACCATAACCATCCTGGCTTCCTCTCAGTCTGGTTTTGGACTAAACTTGGGGCTAATATTTTGGTCCATGTAGTTTCGATACCACTTCATTTGACTAATAATTTGTTTGGGTAAACCAGTATCCTACTACGGGGTCCGTTTGAGGGGTCCAAACCGCAAAACAGCCTTCGTACGTCAGTAGCACCTCCATATCCCGCTGGTTCAATCCCTCCCGGACACCATTCCCAAACCACAGCCTGAGAGGGGGGTCAAATCAGGGCTACGGAGGTGCGCTTGGAAGAAAAAGGCTTGTGTAAAGTATTAGGAAAGCATCAATGTGGCACCATGAGTCTAACCACAGGATACGCACACTGGAGCTGAACTTGATGGTTTTAAATGGGATTGTAATCTCAAGGGTAAATGACAAAATATTAGCTATTAGGAAAGGCATGGCAATATTAGTTTTGCGGCGAGAGTAAGAGTAATGGTGCAAAGGCACTGGGGTCACTGGGTATTTTTGTCTCAAGAATGGATGGGAATGGTGTGGCTGCATGATTCAGTGAGGAGGTTAAAAATGAGTTGTTAAGTGGCTTAATTTATTTATCCTAATGTTTTGTCTGTACTTGAATTCTACGGGATAAAAAAGCCAAGAGATATTGTTCATGCGGACTCGATTTTGTTGCTGTTTTTGCATTGCATTTTCTATAGCTATTTATGAACATATTTAGGCCTGAGCACCACAAACTGGCCAAGGGCCTATTAATATGGTAAAGCCGTGAGAAGCAGGGACCCTCACCATGACGTACAAATGTGCGAGTGCGTTCTGAAAATGTATAGTTTATTATATATAAAAACATTCTTTCTTTCTTATTAGGCCCGAGTGCCAGAAGCTGGCAAAGAGCCTATCAGTATCGTAAGTGCACTGGTAGGAAGTGAATTGCCTGTCAGTGACCAGGGACCCTCACCATGATGTATGAATGTGACAGTGCTTTCCCAAAACATTGTTTTCAGTTCAGCAGCCGCAAAATTTGCTGAAAATTTGCTCCCATTTGCACACACAAAGACAAATTTTCCTCAAATTTGAATACATTTTTAAGCTCCCTGCCCTAAACCTATTCAGTGTAAAAGAATGGAATTTGGCACGTTAGTGCCCCCTATAGAGTGAAACAAACTTTCATATGGGTAAAAAAAAAAAGTTTTCAAAAAGTGGGGCATCAAAAGTTATCTACTGTTTTTTGCACATGCCCTACGGCTTTTGTGAGGCGTTCATAACTATTTCTTAACCTGAAATTCTTTATCATTTTTATCTAAGTGTTGGCCAAATGAACAATGAATGGCCAGTGAGCCGACAAAACACTTAGACCATACAGTATGGACACTGGCACCATTCTAGACAATGTTATAGTTTATTCCAATATTGCAAAAACTTCTTACATCTTTAAAGCGGATGTATTATGTAAAACCAGCTTGTATGAAGCTTTAACCATGTTCTAACATTGTTTCACATCAGAGTTGTATTTTGATTGACTTGTGAATGTGTGAGTAATCCTTTGTTGTCCTGTATTTGAGGCTTAAGTGCTCAGAAAATGTCTATTTTCACCTACTCCTATCCCCGCCCATAGTTCTGTACTTACTAAAACTTATTCAAAGACTCTGGGTCATACATGTAGGGTTGAAAAATGTCACATAGCCTTTTTTCAACTGTAAAAAATAAAAATTAATTAATAAAAAAATGTAAAAACTTGACATTGAAATGCCACTATGAAGAGGTTGGGCTTTTAGGTTCTGCAGTTTTGAAGTCAGTGGACCCATTTCTATCAATATTGGAGTTTACAATGAACACAATGTATAATGATTATCTACATATGTTATAGTATATTAACAAATACCCCCAAAAGCCTAATATGCCTTCTTTAAACATGTATATACAGTGAGTACAGCTCACCTCCAGTCTGGTGCGATCTACATCTCTGGGAAGCTTCACTTTGACTCGATGTGTCACTGCCAGGACTTCATATGGATAGACCTAGCACACAATTATATGTTAATGTCAAGACAAAAAATAAATACATTTTATACGGCATTTCAAATTATTCTTACCTTATACTCTGAAAAAGAAAGAAAAAAAGAAAGTAATTAGATTATAAACAACAAACCATTTGAAGTAAATTCACCTAAATCTGCGAAACTACCCAGGGTTTCAAAGGAGTCAAATGCATTATAAAAGCCTGCTTTGCTTGGACCACACCAGCTCCATTATGAGCTTGGCCTCCTGACAATATGACTCCTGGCCTAAGATACAGTGGGCTGAGACTATACACTGGTAAACACATGCACACACACACACATCGTAATCTAACTGTGCAGCTGGAGAAATGACGTGAGACCTGTACCTCCGCTCACTCATGGGCAGCCAGGACTGTAAAATGACCTCAGAATAGACATACTTTGTTTATGGCTGGAATCCCCCAAGGAGTGTTTTTTGGATTCATTAAGTTTGCCATGACCACTGTTTAATTCAGTGGAATTTTAAGCTGTCTGATGGGAAATCTTTGGGATCAGTTCAATTTGTAATACTTTGATTTCTAACAAACTACTTCTACTTCTAGTGAACTAATTTGTATTAAAAATAAATTACCGAAAACTGGTATTTATTCTTTGAAATAATATGTAATGTCGATAAAATGTTGTATCACAGTAAAAACTAAAACTTTTAAGCTAAATATTTTTGTTCCTACACTACACTGCTTCTGCTCTCTTAAAGTTTCTTGCATTGAGTGTAAAATGTCATTTTGAACAAGATTTTAAAAAATGTCTCTTTTCACAAATGCAAACCAATTCAAGACTTTGAAAAGATATGATTCAGTCATGTAAGCCCTATTTCCAAAACTAGATAACATATTAGGTAATGTTTTGTTGGAAACCAGATAACACATAGGACTTATGAATGATCTTATGTAAACGTAATGTAAATGTAATGTAATATGGCTGTTACCTCTCATGCCTCCCCAGCTGTGGGAGTCTGGGTCCACCTCATCCTCCACCATGTCGGCAGCCTATAAAAACACATTTTTACATTTGTACATGATAAATCAAACCTACACTGCACACATGTCCCTTAGCTCTTTGTCCACGCAATTATTATAGTAAAAAACTATTTCTAAGTCACTTATTTTTAAGTTTAATTACATAATTCATATAACTAAGTAGGTTTTTTGTCTTAAGGGTGCACTTTTAAGGGTCACTTTTCTGGTTGAAAGATTTTGCTTGAAATATTCCACAGAATGGGATTAAACTGATGCATTTCCATGGAGACAAGCAAGTGATGTCATCAGGCCAAGATACAGGTCATATCTGTATAGAAAGAATGTATGTTTGTATGCATTTATATTTTTTGTATGTATTTTTAACAATAAAAAGACTTGTACTTGATTAAATGCAAGATAGATAAGTTTAATAGCATACAGTGGAACATTCCAGACAAAGCAATAGCATCTCCATGGTGGTGGACTCCTCAATCAGAAAAGTTACATAGTGTACGGTACCTTTAGGTTTGGCTCATAAATATAGTAACTTATATTCTTCTATTCTATTACTAAACTGTGTCAGCATTTTTGCAAACCTCACTATTGTTCCCAGTAAAACATTTCCTCTGTCAATCGACCATGACTTCTTCATTTCCTCCTCTTTTTCTGTTTTGTCTGCACGTTCTTAATCTGTCAACAAACTCCGAGGGCGGCCACTGCTTTTGCCTTATGAGATGAGAGGCTAAATACAACCTCGTCACTAACTCTACAGTGTAATCTGATACTACAACAGTGAGGTAAAGGGCCCCGGGCGACATTCATTTTAAATATAAGGGTTTTAAGTGCACAAGAAGTACAGTTCTTTGGTTCCTGTGTTGATTAGCGAGCAGAACAGGGATTTTTAGAGAGAGGGCAGGACTGGTTCAGGAAAGCTTTAGAGTAAACATACACACACTACACACTACTGGAACTAATTTGGAATGAGGCCAAAAGTCAAGTCCGCAAACCCTTTTGAAGAAAATCTACTCTTATAAACTCATGGAGCATACTTATAGCAAATTAGATTAAATCATAATGTATTGTAGTGGTGTCACGATACAAAAATTTCAAACTCGATTTTGATACTAAGGAATAGACTCGATACTCAACACCGATACCACAAGGATAACTTCAGTAGCGCAGACTAGATACTTGATACCGATTCCAATACCATGACAATAATTAAAAAACACGCTTTCTTTACAAAATAGAATGTAATTACTTTCTTTTATGTTGCCATGAGGTTATATCTGTGTAATACTTCTGTCCTACCATGAGGTTCCACAGTGGTCCATGAGCGTACACTAGTCTATGTGTCTTATACAGTACGTGTTCTGACACAGCTTAAGATCATTCTAATGCTATTTAGGAAAGGTTCATTTCTGTCCTGTGAATGTGACTTTTTAGTTTCAATATCTGCTCAAATAAATATCTAGTTTCAGTATTAGTTTTAGTATTGATTAGTGGTCTGATTTTCAATACTTTTGACATACCTACTGGATTGGCTTTATTATTATCTATTAAAAAGACTCATTCAGTTGGTTATAGTCAATTTAGATGTCAAAGAGGATTATGTAAAATATCAGATTTTATTTTCCTAATCAAAACCATTCCTGTTTGAGTAATATATATTCTCTGGTGCTGAGTTGTTGATGCCTGAAAACACTTTTTCCAACTAACTTCGCCCACTCCAGGAAGCACTGACCACTCAAAAAGCCTTCTATATTAAATCTGTTCTAATTCATTTATCCAACTGTGCACAGCTCTTTCCCACAACAGTTTCCTTACGAATATTTGTATATAATGTAATAATAATATATAGTTATAATGTTGTAGTAAAAGAAAATATTTAAGAAGGCAAGCAAGTTTTTTTTCATAAATTCTGTTCAAATGAAAAGTGATTAGTTTTTATACTACAGATTTTTTTGTACAAGTACAACTGGCGTCACCTCATTCACAGCTGTCATCTGTATATATATCTTATATCACACACCTGACTAACCTTGTAGATGCCATTTCTTCCATAACCAGGTAAGGATGCAGACTTGTTGTACGGAAAATCTTTTAAAAAATAAAGTAAATTCATGTTAAGTTTTGCAGATTTTCCAGAATTATTTTCCATTTTTTTCCGGTGACTGACTTGGCTGCGAGGTGTCTGTGGGCAGGCTACATGTGGACTTGCGTGGATCCGAATCTTCTGTCCCATCGATCTCGTTCTTTAGCATACTCCAGCTGGTTCTCTGTACGGAGCGACAGTAGACAACATGGAGATAGAAACATGGACACGTGATAATGCGTGATGAGGGCGTTAGTGAATTAGTCCATGAATGTTTTTTGTTTTTTTTTTCTCCGTATTTGTAAAGAAAATGTGAAAATGGTTTGGAGAAGTACTAGATGCGCGGTAGTGAGTGGACTCAGACCCACCTTGCTATCCTCCCCATCCTGCCAGGAGGTTCTAGAGGCTGGAAGACAGACAGATGTTATGGGAGGTCACAGTAAAGATATTGGAGAAACGGAGCTGCGCTATAGACTGTAGAGGCAAGCCTACCCGGACCAAAGAGTCAGCTGCAGATAGCATTCACACAACTGGATACTATGGTTGCTACTTATGTCTGTGTAGTCCCTCAGTCGTCCAGGTCTGATCCATAGCAAAAGACGAAGTCTAAATCCAGATTTAGACTTCGTCTTTTGCTATGTTGCTACTTATGGTATAAAGTTAAAATGGTGTTGTCTTAGTTATGCTTTAAATAAACATATTTAACTTTAGGCAAAATCTGCCTGACTGAAAGTATAAGGTGGATTATATTGCCCAAAGAATTTTACCTAATTTTATTAATTTGTTTAAATAGAATATCCTAGAACTGGAGTTCTTAACCTTTTTGACTTGGGGGCCCAACTGTTTCAGTACAAACTAAACTGGGGCTCATTCACATAGGCTGTTAAATGTATTGTGTTATATTATTTGGGCTGCCCTCAAGGAGGTGTTTGCAGTCCTAACATGTTTTTACTATATTAAAAATATTACATTTATTACATTTACAAATACAAATAAGTTGAATTTTAATGTCACAGAATCTGCACATTCACTGACAATAATTGATTTAGGTGAAAATACTAAACCAGATCTCTTAGCTAATAATATACAGTAGTACATTATAAAAACATATGTGACATGATGCTATTTGCAGCTGACAGGTGTAGCAAGAGCCAAACCTCCTCCATAGGCATTTGTGTTGACATGTTACTGCGACATATGCTTTATATTCCATTGAGATGCAACATATATAAGTATACATAGGATAGGGAAACTACTGCGGACCACACCGACACTTTTGGGTACGTAACAGTGATTCAAACTGTGATTCACAAGACCAATGCTACCAGACAGAGACAGACCAGAGTGTAGCTAACAGTTTATAGTGTACACGTCACCATAGCAACCATCACGTGAGCAGGTGAGATGGGGCCAACATGCATGAAGACGGCGGAGACATCTACCGACACCAAATATTGATCAATGTAATAATTATAATAAGCAATAAAAGAAATATGTCGCTATGATGCAGTGCCAGGAAGGTCATCTCTGAAAAGCTAAATCTGAAAATGAAATTGTTTCTCCAAAAATTATCCAAAATTTAGAATAAAAAAAAAAATTATCTAAATAAATTAAAGTGTTAATTTATTTATTTTCTTGTAAGGTGTAAAGCTAGTCAAAAATATCAAAAGGTAAAAAAAAAAGTTACATATAAAACTATTCATTTGCTGTTCGATCAATATAATGTCTATTTGAAATGTACTACACACTCAAAGTAATGTGTTTGAATAGATTTCTAAAATTGATTTTATTTTTACTGAATTGTCGGAAATTGATTATTCTCATTTGAGGAAATATATTCAAAACTAGAACTCAAAATTTTAAAAATTGCAACCCAAAAAAGTCTAACTTTGTTCCAAAAAGTACATTTGTAAATTTTATATTTAAGTTCTCATTTCGCAACTCCTGTACCAGCCCTATGCATGTAGTAGATTCAACCTGAAGGGCAGGGCATGTGGTGGGGGACGGATTGGGCGGGACTCATGATGACTACATGACAGGCAACATGCGACACATCGTGCAGAGACCAGACCAGAACACAAGTGTTAAAGAGGAAGTGGACTGTACCATGCTGTCTGTAGATGGGGGGTTTTCTATAAATATTATCTTTGACCATAGTCTCTGAAGATGTAGAAGAAAAAATAATGGAAAAGCCATCATGGGAGACAGAGAAAGAAAGAAAGAGAGAGAATGGAGAAAAAGAAGCATGAGTTAGCAGTTATTGGGAGATGAGAAAATAGGGAGTGAAAGCAAAAAGAGGGGCAAGGTAAGGCTTAATTAAAAACAACATATATTCATTTAAAATCATTGGAAATATTATTCATGCAGCAACGTCAAATTGAATCAAGTTATAGTTGTAAATACACATTTTAGTATCAATCAAAAATAATCACATTTTAAATTCACATTAACAAAATTAGCAAACGATGTCTGTGTCTTTCGAAAATTAGCAAAACATGTCAAAGTAAGTTGTTGCTAGGTGCTAGAAAATTTCATATTATTCAGAATAAGGTTAATCCTGTTTTTAAACTGCATTAAAATTAAAAACTATAATGGGTTGAGGATAGAAATTACTTTTGTCCGGCATATTTATATACATGTATTTACATTCACTTGTCCTTTAAGGTGCTTTTGTCTATAAAGGTCCTATATCACACAAAACTGACTCTTGTGAGCTTTAAGCCATGTTATAATGCTGTTACCCCCTAAACATACCTGGAGTTGTGTTCAAAACACAATGTGTTCATTCACACATGTTTGAGTAACACTTTATTATTAGTCTGTCTACATCTCTAAAACTCAAAATGCTCTGTTCCACCTTGTGATGTCATGAAGCGGTAGTTTTCAAGTTAACAGCTACCTTTTGTTTAGTACAGATTGGAAATTTCAGGGCTGAAATTATAAATAATAATAATAATAAATTATCCAAATGATTCTAGTGAAGGTGTATGAAGGTGTAGTGTTAAAAACACAGTAGAGCACTTCCTGTATTACCCCATGACATCACAAGGTGGAACAGAGGTTTTTTTTTTTTTGTTTTGGGTTTTTTTTTTGAGAGAAAAATTCAGCCAAAATATGTAGGATTTGTGTGTTAAATATGTGTGACTGAAATAAAACACAACTTCAGGTATGTTTTTGATGAGGAAACAACATTATAACATAGATCAGAAAATAGTATAATATGGGCCCTTTAATAAATAAACACAAATAGATGCAAATAAAATAGAAATTTAAACATACTTAACTATTTAGGGTAGATAATACTAAATATAATAGTTACAATGCAGTTCCAAACATCTAATCTAAGGCTTCTCAATGGACCCTTCAACACAGAACAACACATTAGCATGAATCACATACAGTAGCACACATAGGGAGTTCTTTTGACTTGTTTCAGATCAGATCCTGCCAATGTCTGAAACATACAAAAGCAGTATGGAAAGCACTATGAAAGATTTTAAGTGGATAAGCACTGGTCGGTTTTATTCCACTTGAAGGTGCACTATGTCACTTTTCTCTTGGGAGTGGTGTCTCATGGAAATGCTGCCTGAAATGTTCCACAGTATGGCATTCAACTTTAACTGGCATTTATTCAGTTATAGGTGTTTTGCTCAAATGCTCAAATATATATATATAT
>KN478755.1:6257-26553 GCA_000787095.1 Periophthalmodon schlosseri
TGGGGGGGAATCCGTGGACCTGTCA
Source organism: Periophthalmodon schlosseri (assembly GCA_000787095.1). Taxonomy (NCBI): domain Eukaryota; kingdom Metazoa; phylum Chordata; class Actinopteri; order Gobiiformes; family Gobiidae; genus Periophthalmodon; species Periophthalmodon schlosseri. Next base: position 6,283 of record KN478755.1, read on the forward strand.
TGGCGGACAGGGTGCTGACCCGGAGAGAAGCCGTCAGACGTCCAGGCAGCTGTGACCGCTGCTACTGAATGCAAACACGAGTGTCCATTTGTCTGAGGCTGGCAGGATGAAAGGTGACTGTCAAACGCACATACGGCACCTGTCACACGGCAGCAGACAGGTTTGTCCAAGGAAATGTAAAACAGACCGGGTTTATAACAATGTGCACTGTCCATCAAAGTCTGAGAAAGATGTTGTATTTGTCTTAACTTAAAAGGTCAGTGTTGACTTTAAAACACGTTCACCGGTATTGTGTAACAGATTATTTAGCTTTCAAACCTTTGCACGCGAGACAGAAACAGATCACATCAAAAGCGAACAAAAAGAAACAACATTTCACTCAAGAATGTGATGATTTAAAACAATTTATCAGAACCAGAATAGGTTTTGTTACCATTGTCAGTGAACAAAATGATCAAACTAGGAACGTGCGTTATGGCGTTATGGTGCAACATTAAACTAAGAATAATAAAAACTATGATAAAAATAAGGGCATGCATTAAAGTAAGGTAAATACATTTATATTTAGACTTTGATATACAGACACAAAATATACAGTACGAGTAGAACAACAAATAGGTTAAATATAGTTGTTTAAAGTGACAGTAATAAGTGATAGGTGTATAAAGCGTTGGAGTCCAACAGCAGAGGGGAGCATCTTTCATAGCAACTACTACTACATACATTATGGAGCTCAAATATTTGAAAAGAAAAAGCCAAAATGAAGTAGGAAGTGGTATTTGAACACCACTGGAGTTGGTTTAGGTCAATACAAGGCTTGTACTTGATCATAATCCAAGGATTTGAAATCAGTGTTGTCCATTTTCATAAGACCTTGGTGTATTTCCTTAATAGATGAAAAATGTCATTATGCATTTTAGAACGTCTCTGCTAATGAGCTAATGGCGTGCAGGAAAAAGAGGCTAGTCTAATTTACAGGGTTTCATAAAGTTATATTGCTAAATACAACTGCCTCGAGGAAAAGGTGTTTTTAAAAAAAACATCTGACTTTTTTGTCAGTGTCTTACGCACACACTTCTGTTTTGTTCAAAGTAAAAAAGAGCAAAGATAAAACCTCACATTTCACTGAAAAGGGGTTATTTGTTTTGAAATAAAAAGACAACAGCATATATCAAACGCCAAGCTCCAGGACTCCTCCAAAAAACACATATCTTCCCAAAGAAATAAAAAAATAGCTTTGTTTAAAATTTAAAAAAAAAAAATGACGGTAAGCTGCTTAATGTAAACTATGCCCCAGACAGTAACACTTTATTGACCGCTATGAGAATCACAACATGACACAAAACGACACAGGAATTAGCCACAAAACTGACTGAAAAATTGATTTCAGGTTTTGTCATAGGAAATTTAAAACAACACAGCATCACACACCAAGTGCCTAAAGAAAACCAAACGGTGCCATTAAAATATAATAGGATTAGCGTTTTGTTTGTTTGTCACGGTGGATCAGTGAAAATTGCAGTTAAGAGAAGGGCTTAGAGCCACATTGTTATCACGACTTCAGAAAACGAGACATGCACAAACACACAGGTCATTTGCATATTCATTTACTGCGTCTGAAATGCACCTTTTTTAATTAGGCCCGGTGTAAAAAATCACTGGCAAAATGCAACGGGACATACAGCCATAGTGGATATGAATCATGTGCTGTAGTCTGGTGAGACTAGGAGTGACAGATGTTTTAGTTTTTTTGGTCAGTGGTTCTTATTTGGTGTGGGCCTAAAAGAGGATACGGGGAGGTTGTCTCATTGTGAAAGTTAAAATTAAAATCATTTTTTAAGGGACAAAAAGATCAGGGTAAAAAATTGTGTTTTGTTTTTCAGACATATACCTCTGGATGTCTGAGATGTCTGAGAGATAGTTACCTCTGGACCATGGAGTACAAGAAGACTGCTTTAATAATAAAATAAACGATGAAAGAGTGCGTGTACTGTGCTATCATAAAATATACAATAAAAGTGTTTAAGAATTAGATTTAGTTCCCTATGACTATGTAAAAATAAGCAGACCTACGTGAAATATGATTCTGAACTCCATACAATTGTCCTTTGATTTCATCTGCGAACATAAAAACATCCATACCCTCAGTTAAAGGGCATTGGATACAAGACGTTGTGCACCCCTGAGTCTATATTATCAGTGACGTCCTCCTCCAAAGACAAGCATACCCATGTCTGGAGGATGTGAGGCCATGTTTGTTTGTTTGTTGCTGAATATAAACAAGCAGCAGCAGAACAATCAAAAGGGGTTTGAGGACAGCTGTTGAGGGGTGCCACAGGGCCCTAATTTAGAGCCCCTCGTCTTGTCTTGTTTTTGGTTTGTGGGTTCATTTCGAGCTCAGGCTGACAGGACAGTCTGTGTCAGGGTCGGACTAGGCTCATCCTGCCATAATTATACACAGGCCTGAGGAGGAGAGGAAAAAAGCATGATCCTGAGACATGGAAGTTCATTTGTTTTTGCTTTGGTCACTTTTCTATGGGGCTTTAATTATGACAAGGAACACATTTGTTTTCTAGCATGCTGTTTTCCACAATGAAATATGGAATATGGAAAGAAGGTCCATATACCGAATCATGTGCTACAGGTTTATCATGAAGAACAGTGTAGGAAAAAGGATGTAAGGAATTTAAAATCTCACAATTACATTCTAAACAGGTTTTATGTTCATTTAACATAACATATTTATCTTATTTATGTTTATTCCAGTATTTTTATCTAAAAGCACTGAGATTATTTACATTGTTCATTACCCCATACCCTTCATTTAACAGAGACAGTATTCATGTTCACATATGACAGAGGTCTCTACTCTGTTCCTTGTTTTCATTTTGAAGCTGCCGAGCATTTGGATACTGGAGGCTCTATGACCTGCAGCGGCCTGACGCATACGGATGACACATACAAAAAATAAAAAAAAGTATGCTGCTTTTAAACTATTGCTATTAAACATGTAACATTAAAACACAAGTCACAAAGGGCATAGATTCAATTTGATTATCTTTATTTATACAGGAGAACCCAATAAGAGCATTGGGCTGTCTTTCATATGTGCCCTATTCAAATACAATACAAACAGAAAAACAAACAAAGTAAGTATATAAGTCCATATAAAACATTAACAGGTGCAGGTGTATATCTAAAAGTTCATCACCACATTATTAAATTATAATCAAAGGACGTATCTTTTAATTTTTTGTCCTTACAGCTGTCACATGTTAAATGCACCCTCTGTATTTTCTATATGGTACATTGTACTTGTAAAATTTGTGTTAACATGCCAACTACATTTGTTAGAATATTTCTCCAAATGACAAATATTTTTTGATAAAGAATTTGTTTATGTATCTTAAATGCTTTATATAAGTTCAAATGAAACATTTCTAAAATAAAAATAAAATAAGCTACACATAGATTTGATTGACTACAGATTGTGATGGTTATTTCTCACCACTTCACCATTTTCAAATTATTTCTCCATTTCCTAAAATACTCCATCAGCTCTCGATGCCAATGAGACTCCTGCTCTTTTTTCCATGTGTTTTTGGGACATCCCCGTGGCAGTGGCAGACAACTCTGTGTACACTACAGCCCCAAACCTGCTCCAGTGCTGGGGCCTATTTTTGACATGTTTGATGCGCCGTTGACATAAATAATCGCGGTTCGAAAATACGTACGTGCATGTATGATGTTCCAGTCTTGTCTGCGCCTTTTCTTGCCGACATTTCTGATCGCGATGACAACCTATGATTGTCAAAACGCCTGCCGCTGGAGTGGCAGGCCCCGGCTTATGCGCTGCCATATTTTCTCCTACTTGCCATCTCTTCCCCCCTTGGTTTGTCACTGAGGAATAGTGGGCTTAACTTGGAGTGAAGGTAAGAAGGCAGGCGGCATGAAGAACTCAATCTTTTCGTGTTCGGCCCGTTGTAGATGTCATGCGATTTTTACTCCCACGGTGAAGTGCGGAAGGGAGTTGTGGTACGGTGACAGTGTGGGAGTTAAACAGGAGTTGGAGGAGAAGCAGAGTTTGGGGAGAGACTTGACAAACAAAGCAAAGAAATATATTAAAATGACTCCCCGCATTGTGTACAGGACAGGTGTGCCACAAGCAATATGCATAGGACCGATAACCTTGAGAAGTTCTGGCCTGGAAGAAAAAACATGCAAACAAAGGAGGATAGTTGTGAAGTTAGATTGAGAAAGTAATTGGAGTATGTAAAATGTGAGCGTGGATGTGAGGGTGAGGGAAAATGTATTTTGAAATAATAGTAATAATAATAAAATAATAATTTTGAAAAAGAGGAAAGTTTATGTATTTGTAACAAGGGAAAAGATTGAAATGTTTTTATGTTGTTTATGTTTTATACAGAATATCTGCACAATTGAGTTACAAGGCTTAATTAATTGATCATCTAATTATTATTAACAACATAACATCCAAAAGATTATGTCAATTCACTGTATCCAGTTGCAGACACTGTGCTATGTAACATCTGTTTAAGTGTTGAGCTGATCACACTAAGAATCCTGTTCTCCATCCCCCTCCCTGTACTGTCACTCCAATTAAACTGTGATCGGGATTGTCAGGAAACTGTTAATTAACGACTTGTCAAACTCCGGCTAATGATAGCGCCTTAATTTGGGGCTACAAAATAAAAGTATGATATGTCTTACATTGCAGCGTAAGGAGGCCTAACTCTGTCTCGGGACACACTGGTCTCGGTGGAGATGTCACAGCCCAGGCAGGAGTGACAACCCAACATCCATCCACCTCCTCTGCAGCGCATCTATTTATATGTGCATTTTCATATTCATGAGCTATCGGACCAGTGCCACCAGCGATGCATTTAGTGTTATTGGAAAAACTGAATCCGTACCCCCTTGGCAACTGACAGAGAAGGATTGCAATGCCCAAGTGACAAAGGACTGGCAGGGAGCGCTACTAAATCATTGCACCAACTGGGCCAATGAGAGCTCATCTGCAGACCTGTAAAAATGACTGTACCTTCATTCCAGGCATTAAGTGGATTGTTTGTTCATCTGTTAACACATCTCTTAAAGCAGAGCTATTATGTAAAATCGAATTTTCAGAGCTTTTAACCATGTAATAGTTGTTTCCCTTTCTCGTTTACCTTCACAAAGTTGTATTTGGAGTGATTCATTGCGTTTGAGCAATCTTTAATCGTTTATTTTCAAGACGCCATATTGCAGATCAATCCCCGTTTTCACTGCCACCTGCATACACCCACTGCTCTGTACTTACTTCATTCTCCAATTAAATTTTCTTAATCGATAAAAGGTGTAGGATTCGGCAGCGTCGCATAGTCATTTTGGTACAAATGAAAAAAAAACCAAACAAAAAACACTTCTTGCTAGCGTGATCTGCAGTTACCCATAGGAGGGGCTGAGAGCTACATGTCAGCTCCCATTGGGCACTGCAGTTTTCTAATGTGGTGCCAAGTGGGTTCGTTTCTTTTATTAAGTTGTTTGAGATGAATATTGTGATTTAAAATGTGCAACATTATAACAATGATCCACAGGTGTTATATATTATAACTATATAGCAAACACAAGCACAATAGGTCTTCTTTAAAAGGATATTATAGACAAGAGCTAGAGAGGAAGAGTAAAAACAAAGATTTATGACACAACTCTCATTAGGGCAGCACTTAAACGACAGGACATGGCAAAAGGACAGGGAGCATTTGGATAAAACAAACAAGCACTTAACTTGTGCGTTTAAATCATATTTTATTATACACATGGAAGAAGATGGTACTGTAAAAAGAGATACACAATGAGTTCAATTGAAAATTTGATTCTATACTGTTAAATACTGTGGGCCTCATTAATCAAGCGGTTGCTCATGTGCTAAACAGCTAAACACGCTAAAAGTGGAGCAAAAACCAGACGCAATTTCTCACAGACACAAAAAAGACGCAGCGCAATTTTGCTCCTATGAGTGAATGAATCTGCAAAATGTTGGGTTTTTTTGCCAACATGTGCAAATTCTCAGGCAAAGGAAATGTAAATAAAGTTGTAGTGGGTGCAGCCAGATTTATTACAACTATGAGAGCAAAAACTGTGTGATAATATAGTACAGGAGAGACAGGTGCAAACTGAGGCACGATGTGCGTCCCTGTCTCTTCACCGCTCCAATGCCACAGGTGTGTGCACTTTTGTGCACATATTTCTGCAATCCGTCATCCCACATTTAAGTCCAAAGTGAAAAGGCTGGCACTGGCTAACCTGCTGTTCAAAGTTTTCACGACTCTTTGTCAGACACTATGTGAACACTTGGTAAGTATGAGCAAAGTGAATTTACACAACACTTAAACATTTTAATAGCCCATTGAAGCAGAGGCATGCAAACTTTTGCACTCGCTTGAATGCTCTCATTTATGTGTCAGTGTTGCAGCAAAAATAATACACGCACTTCGCAATGGCAAAACACACGCAACACGGCCACAAACTGCACAAGCTGTTTTTCAGTTTATACTCGCAGTTTAGCGCATGGACTGGTAACTGAGGCCCTGTGTGTGCAGCATTTTTTACAGGTACTATGAAAAGTTGCTATATTTTTACAGAAATTAAGCAGGGTCTAGTTTTAGCATGTTACCCAAGTACCCTGGCATGACGAAGGAAGGCCCCATCACTCTATTTTTAAAACTATCTTCCCACTTTTCTGCCTATCCTAGTCACATGGGGACTCCTCATGCTCATTTGGGACACTCTTTTCTGAAGGCAAGAAACAGGTTTAAAATTAGACCCCTGAATTACATGGTTAGAAAAATGTCAATCTTTCCTACAAGGCATTTCAACCAAATAAGATTTGCCAAAGAATGCTTAAAAGTATTCTGAAATATGTTTTTTATTTTATTTTTGAAATTACTTAATAACAGTTACTATATCTTTGTTGTGTATGTTTAACCTTAGTGGAGTCACTGCAATCAAGCACCTGTGCCATAATTTGCATACTGACTTTATATAAACTTCCTGACCTAATCCTCTGCTGTTGTCCAGGCATGAGGATGACACAAAGACTAGCCTGCATTTATGTACTTACATATCTAATCAATTACATTTAAATAAAGATGCGTCCAATGTATATTTTTGTACATTTTAGACTAATAATTACTACTCCGATCTGCTTCCTGTTCATATTGATTTGCGCCTCCATCTTGTCCCTCCTCCTAGCTCTCCCCGCTCCTCTTCCTCCTCTTCCTCCTCTCCCTCCTCTCCACTGTAACACTCCCCACTTCCTTTAGGCCTGTGACAGTCGCGCAGCGCACAAAGACACTGCTGCCTTTGCATAATGTGGATGCACCTTCTGTAGGTCGTCTGACGCTGCTTCGACATGTGTCAGGAGCCGGCTGTGGAGGAACTTGGACTAATGATGGCACAGCGTCCAGCCCACTGCCCCCATATGCCCACTCTCTCTCCCCCTATATATATGTGTGTGTGAATGTGTGTGTGTGCGTGCGGTATGGGGGCGGCAGAGTTCGTCATGCTGATTAAAAAGCATACCCCCCTCCCCATAGAAAAGACTGAGACAGCGGGGAACATGAACCACTGTCAGGTTGGCCCTACGTCGAGGACAGCAGATTGGTGTCACCTGAATTTACCGGCCTAATATGACAGGCGAGTTGTGATCCCCTGTCTGGGACGTGTCACCATGGCAGAGTTTTGGCGCTTATTTTAATGCAAATGATGGCAGCTTTGGACAAGAATGTGAATGAGACTCGTCATACTGTCCAAGGAGGTAAACCCAAGCAGTGTATACGCCGGCAGTGGTTCCTCGCGATGAAATAAATACGACATTTGACATTCAAACCTGGCAACTGTAACCAGGAATAGTTGAAAATAATGAGGAATTTGTGAATAGAACTACAGTAGCGGGAGTGTAACCTATTTACCTCATGCTCAGGTCCTGAATTGGGCGACACCAGCAGGAACACACCGATTTGTTTTTTGACAACATGATGCACTGAGTTGAACATTCAAAAACACAAAAATACATGTGTGGCTAGAGTCGTGTGCATAAAAGAAGAGAGCTTGACATTATCTCTGTAACTTAATAAGATTATGTTGTGATAAAGCTATAGTTAAACTCAGTCCAAAACCTGCAAAAATATTTTATGCGTTAAACACTTATTCCAATTGATATGTAGATGTTCCTTTGTGAGACAAATGAATTTGCTGTGGGAAGATAAAAGCATTAAGTTAAAGAGTAAATGTAAATATATTTTTAAGTTTAGTAAATGCATAAATAGTCCCTCAGTCTTGTGTCACATATGGCCGATGGCATATTTAAGTGTTACTAAAGGATAATGAGCATTTAATTATTTGTATATTTTAATAAAAACATATCTATATACTTTTGGTAAGTACATTTGTATTCATGTTTGTCAGTGTTACTTGTTTGTCAGTGTTACTAGTGATGTCATTCAACAGTGTTACAGTTGTAGTAATTTAATTAATGACTGAAAATGACACTTGCAGGTTTGCGATAGACTCCTGGCTGCCACACCTGTGGTCGAACACCAGACCGTCACTACAGAAAACACTCCACTCTTTGATAGATCCTAAAAGACACTCAATCCATTCCGGGCTGTGGCAGCCGTCATTATTCTCCTAAGAATCCTCTTTGTCACTTCTCCATTCTTCAGGACCTTTCCCTGGCCTGACGAATTATGTCTTGCGTATCTTGGAAACAGGGCTCATCCCTGACAGGTACACAACACTTTACAAGACGCTCCTGACTGCTTCCTCTGCTGTGGATCTCTGCGGGACAAATGTGTCAACAAAGCAACAACGTTCAGCCTCTCGGTCCATGACGAGATGTCTCCCATGATTTGGATCCTTCATATTCAAAACTTAATGTGTTCACAAATTTCAAGGTGCTATATTATTGTTTTGCTGTCAGAAACAAGGAAAAGTCAGTCACATTTGTTGTAAACACTTGAGTGTGAGAAACAAGTTCACTGGGTTAGACCACAGAAACAATGGATACTGTAAATATCAAACGTGACAACTTTCCCTTTGCAGAAAAAAATCGAATGAATTTACTCTGTACATGTTATAACCGTGTCTACTCTCAAAAGAATACAACGTGCGCTGATCTGAGGCAATGGGAACAAGTTTCTGAAAAGGTATATACACTGTTATCTGTCAATAAACCAGAGTAAAAAAAAATCCAAAGACCCACTGTGTGCATATAGATATTCGAAACCAAATGGATTCACACCATTTGGATTTAATTTCCAATTAAAAAGTCCGGGGTTAGCTTCTGAACCAGAAAAAAGCAAAACAATCTCCACTGCTGAATCCAAAGAACCAAACAGTAGTATGGACAATATCTGCACCTCGTTTCAACAAAAAGGGCACTGTACACCCTAGAGCCAAAGGAGAGCCTTAACAATTCTTCTCTTTAAATTGTTGTTTGTACGAGTCTATTTAAGTTCTCTGCTGCCACCTATGACTACACATTACACAAGTCACTGAGGCTGTGCACTCTGGCTGCAGTTGCCTGTGTGCAGTGCTCTGGATGGATTTACAGATGTTAGCAGGGCGGCTCGGAGCGTCTCAGGGCTTTTCCATTGCGATTATTCTAAAGGGATAACAGGCTCCATCCCGACGGCTCTTGTCATAAACAGCCTTTTGTGGAGCGTCAGATTGGTGCGGCTGTCTCATGCGCCTCTGTTGGGCTGCTAATGGCGATGACACTGAGCCAATTTATTTTGTGTCCGCTTTAAAGCAAACAAGAGTCAAGAGAGAACAAACAAAACATGGGGAGTCTGACACAGGCATACGGGGAGCTTTTGTGTCGCGGTGACAAGACAAAGATGTTCACGAGTACGTCTTGGAAACAGATACAAAAACATGTCGCTAAGGCGTGTTAGCGGCGTTAACTGTAATCGCAATAAGTGATGTGAACAGGACAGGGAGCACTGTTAGCATGGAGCTGCAGTTCAAATTGTGTAACATCACATTATAGGAGACCAAACCAGGAGTTTTAGCTGTCAGCAAAACGTTGCCCAGATATAAATGTCTAAAGACCTGGGGGGTAGGGTGATATACCACAAAAGTCAGATGACAATGCCTATATCACAAAGATTTTAATTCCAATTACGATTGCTCACTCATTAACATGCTGCTTATTTTTCCCTTTTTATTTTACAAACCAAACTGGACCTGATTTAAAAGGTACCTAGATATTAAACTGCACTGTGAGGATTTTGCTCAAGTTTGTAATGACATTAAAATTAGGCATGTGCGTAGTTTTTATGACTTGTTAAAGACAGTCATTTGGCAGTCTATGCAAAGATGCAAGATGTTTTCCAATTCATCACAATAACTATGCGTAGTTTGTACCTGGTACATTCAGTCCTTAGTAGACCTTCCCTCTGTCCTGCCTGTTGCTCTCTCTCTCTGACTTTTATCTGGGGTCCCTCCTGTGAGCTCCTCTGTGCAGCGTCTAATGTTTCTGCTCCACACAGCACGCTGCCAGGCACTGAAACTCCATTGTTTCTTGACAATACAGAAAAAAGTGCCCGGGGCTAGTGTTCAAGAGCAGCGTGAGGTGGGAGCATGTCGACTTAAATACCTTCAGTGGAGACATGCCACGGCCTCTTTTATCAGGTGTCTCTCTTAAGCCCTCTGTAATGTCTAAACCTCATGTGCGATGACATGTATTTAACTCTAATACTGTTTTTTAACATTTCAAATAGGTAATGTAGGATTTCCTTAAATGGAACAGCTGACTTTGAAATGGCTACATTTCTCTCATAAACAGAGACTACAACCTTGTCATACCGTTAATAGAACTACTCAGTTACTAAGTGAGATAGTCATACGAATGAGTAAGTTGTTCTTTTGAAAATGCTGTGATGTTGTGATGTTTTTAAGTAACTCTGTAGATGGGCACCTCGCCTGAAGGTCTGGTAGCGAAAAAAAATAAGTGCAATATTGAGGTAGAATGTAAAGTTCATCATTGAAGGATTCTTCTTGAGGCTTGTGCTGTAAAGATAATGTTGTTAATTGTATCTGTCAGCCGGAGGATTTGGAGCCTTTCTTCAGGACTGGTCTGGCCCCCCACTCTTGCTCTTGGACCATATTCAAAAGCACAGGCAGTAAACCTGCCCCTCTGCAGCCCCTCTCCGAGGGTCCACTGCTTTGGGACTGTCACCATCACTTACACAGAGACGCTTGACACCTGGGGAGACTGGAGCCAGCCCAGAGTCTGGTGTGGTGGTGCATGTGAGTTTGAAGGATCTCTGTTTTTGGAAAGCCCAGAGGGAAACGGCTCCTTCAGGGGGAGCTCCTGTCCTGAGCGGGCAGCGGAACTGGGACTATTTTTGTGCCAGACACTATTTGTATGTGAAGTGTCAGCCAAGGTAAATATCCAGTGATTAACTTGCTATATATATCTTTAGTGTCTCTTTAAAAATATTTGGTAAGGTCAGTTTACTCTAAACACCAAAAACACTTTTTAAATCTGTTAAACTGTAAATGGGTCTAAAATAGAGTTATAATTGACAATTTAGTGCATGTTGGTTAAAAATCTGACATTTGGGTCGAAAGCCATGTTAGTTTTTTTTTCAGTCTCTTGGGTTGTAAAATTATTTAGTGGTTTCACAGCATTATTATCAGAAAGGAATAAGGAACTTTTAAGTGAAATTATGCACATAACCAGCATTTCAGTAGTGCATCTGATACAGTAAAGCTGATAGAATATTTAGCCATTAGCTCCTGTGCTAGCAGGCTTTTAGCTGTCACTGCCTCGGCTGCTACGGCTTTCAGGTAAAACCAAGACACCAGCTTGATTCAGAGCTGTACAGGCTCCGCTCAGGCCGATGAGCACTGCGAAGGCCCGTCGTGTCTGGATTTTGCCGTTTCCCTCTTCTGGATTGTTGTGGCTGTCAACCGACTGTCAATCACTGGTCCAGAACCCGTCGCACACTCAATCCCCCACGTTCCCCCCAACACGCCGGGCACTGCCCACTGTGGAGCATTTTTCAAATTTTACTTATAGGCGGAGTAAGGCTTTGGGAGGGTTTTTAGTGGCCCTTTAACAACTTCACTAATAGACCCCTTAAATGCCTATGTCACAGTGACGTTGCAACGTCTCTTGCTGGAGGCAAAAACAAGGAAAGACTCATTAGCGGACGCTCTAAAAGTTTTACACACTTTAAATGTTTTCTTTTTTGGGTGCCACAACAGGTGGAACAGCACTTGCGGCGCATAACTAAAAGTTTTACCACATAATTACCAGCAGACATTCCTTCACAGAAAAAACTGACAATTCTGATTGAGTCCAATATGATGGACAAAGAGAGGCAAAGATAAAACAATGCTCGTGTTTGCAGAGCACACTTCATATCAGGTAAAAGAAATGTTTATATGTACTAATGTGTTGGTTTTATTCTATACAAATCAAGTTTCACATTAAGCAAAAATGTTGCTAACCTTAAGTGCACTGGCAAGCATTAAGTTAACTTTGTGAACAACACGATATCGTGTGTGCCATCCTTTTTCAAGTAAAACAAGCAAACATGGTTAAACTATTTCTAATGAAAGTTACCAACACTAAGCCAGGTGAAAGATGTGCTGTACTCCATTGTTATCCACTCAACACGTTTATTTATCTCCCAGTAAACTGACGTAAATGTTTATTTTTGCTAAATCCGTCCCACTATTTTATGGATGGTATGGCAGGTCCCTAAAAAATTCCTTTTTTGGTACAACTCAAAAAGATAACCTTATGTCATGTCAAAACTACAATTTACATCTTTGTACTATATTTCCTTACCCCACGTCTTGTACATAGCCCAGAGCCTGTAAAGGTGTATGTGTGCCTTTAGTTACGCACATACAGAAACGCTCTGGATGTACGCTCTGGTCTCCAGGTGCATTGGCATGTCTAAAAGGCAGACCCGGAGATTATTACAGGAGGAGTTTGCCTACAATTCAGTGGAGTTGGAGTGCCATGCAGTCTATCCTGTCATTAGACATGAGCAAAATGATAAGGGCTTGGCTCGATCTTCCTCTGCGCATTGCTACGGATCATACAGATCATGCGCTCGGACCTGCTTTAAGTGACTAACCCCATTACGTTCATATTAAAACAAGAAACTAATGTTGTTAAAACGTGAAACTGGAGAGTCTTAGTAATGAGAGTAATAATTATGTTTTAATGAAAAAAATTTCTGTTTTAAGTCAATAATTTCTTGTAAAAATGAAATGCCACCAAAAATGTTTAATGTTTAAAAAAAAAAAACCCTCCTAAAACGCACTAGTTTACGCTTGCTGACAAAGCACACAGTGCCTCTTTTTGCCTCCAGGCTAAGCCCCACCCACCTGAAAATGTTTACAAACTATATATAATATTATAGTGCATATGTGCATCATGTCAGAATGTGGGATTCGGTCCTAAACTGCAGGATATAAACAGGTAGGTGCCATTTAATCCTTTTCCTAGTTTAAACATTTGTTTTTGAAGAATGACAAGTCAACATAGATCAGAACATGGACTTTATTTTACAACCGAGAATAAAAGAAAGTCACTCTGAATAACTGAGTTGATAAAATCTGCAAATCTATTGGTGAGAATTTCCATGTTATGTACACTTCATGTACACAAGACAAGTCATTTCTTCAGAGGAACCATATTAATTGAAAAAGGACATTTTGGTCCCAACAATATTTTGAAGCTTTTTACATTTCTTCCCATATTGGTTTAGAAAACAACATTATAAAAATGCACACAGTACAAATAATGTTGAATTGTAAAGAGCAAGATATGTCAACATACATGTATACATACTTGCTGAGTACTTGTATGGTAAGATTTTAACTTCATCAAACGTCAGCTTCACATGAATAAAACTTTTACTAACACAAATACTGTACATGTTGAAACAATGCAGAAATGATAATTATTGTACAAGAAACAAGATTGTTGTGAGAATTTTGTCAAATACAAAATTATAATTGTTCAGGGTTCAGGTCTCACCATGTCTGTCATACATACATACATTTAGTAATTTACACTTTCTTAAAGTGCTAATTTCATTGTAAATATTACCAGATTTAAACATATCTGCCATTTCCATAATCCTTCATTGTTACAGAACAGGTAGTACATCAATTTTGAAGGGGACATTTTTGTTTGGGTCAAATACTGTATGTTTACATAAAACATGCACAGTCAAAATGAAAATGCAAGTTGTTTTGGAATATCAAAACATTGTTCAAAAACTGTGACCAAAATAAGAGCATGTCCAGTTTTATCAGAGGATTTTCCAAAGGCTCAGGTACGATGCAGTGCATTAAGAAAAGCAACAATCAGTCAGTGAATGTATAGTGCCATGGCTGTTGTCCCCACTGTGCACCTCCATTAAAACTACTTACATAAAGTGGCATTAAAGCTATTATACCACTGTGTTGTAAAATGCTTGATCCAGTTGTGGCACTATCTTTTACGACAGATTGTAGCTTAGAATTATAGTGCAACAATAATCTGTCATGCTATTAACTTGACTAGAGTTCATGGTTTAACTTAACTTTTCCATTTCTTTCACAAAGACCAGGTGGTCCTCTGGAGACTTTGCATGAGTTTTACAAAGGTGCAGCTTGATTGCATGTTTGCTGACAAAAGTCCGATTGCACAGTTTGCACTGATGCACTGAGCCGGCCTCATCTTCTGTGACTCCAGAGGACTTTTCCTCTAACCTGTTTACCTGCTGCTCGATTAAATCAATGGAAAGTTTTGAAAGGTCCTTCAAAGTAAAACCAAGATGGGACTCCAGATGATGTATGTAAGAGGATGGAGTCCTGAACTGGGAAGCACAGTCACTGCACAGGAACAGGGGCTGGCCGGAGTCAATATTCTTGAGGAACTTTGTTCCTCCTGTCCGTTTTAACTGGTACTTTACATTGGCCAGCCAATGTGAGATAGTAGTCATTGAGAGACCAGTGAATTTACAAATGTGGACTCTTTCCTGGGGTCCTAAGTCATTAATTACAAATTTTCCTTCAGGAGTCTCCTTGAGACTTGAGGCAAATTCAGCCTGAAGTATGAGGAGGTGCTGGGGGTTCCAGTTTGACTGTCGACCTTTGCGTCGTTGGATTGTGGACAGTTCTTCTAGGCTCTCCTCACAGCCATCAATGTCTGACTTTTCTGAGATGGAGGAGGGGGTGGTGGACTTTGGTGTCAAGCGGCCTGTCAGATTTTTCACCATGTCGGAGATATCCATGAGAGCATTTTCCCGAAGAGGCGATGGCGACTTGGAGAAAGATTTGAAAAAGGGTTTGCTGTTGTTTGGTGCGACAGAAGAGCTCTTTGTTGAGCATCCATTGGTGTTCTTGGATTTAGTTAAGTCTATAGGCTGATCATCCTCCTCTGGATACAGACTAACAGGTTCCACTTGTTTATTCTGAGCTGAGTTGTTATTGAGTTTATATAATGTTGCAAAGGGGTCCACAAAAGGCTTGTTGACTTTGGAGGCTTTTCCCAGGTGGTTGTTCATGACAGACTGCAGAGCACTGAGAGGGTTCACGGCTGGAGGTTCAGGAGAGTGGTCTGTGATGATGCTCAGGTTGCTACAGCCGTTGGTCAGTGAATTTTTTGGTGAAGCAACTTCAGTTTTAACTTGTCTTTCAGGCTTTGAGTCGGTCTGCTCTTCCTCTTTGCATTTTATCTGAGGTTTGTCATCAGGTACCATCTTTGGTGCTTGTTTAGACAGATTTTCAGGACTGGGAGTGCTGCGTTTATCTTTTGAAGAGGTCACTGGTGACTTTGTGAATCTGTTATGCTTGTCCAAAGCCTTTTCCTCTTTTTCATTCTTCACTGAGTTTTTTCCTGTCACCTTTTCGACAAGCTCCTCCATGGCTAACACATTGCTCTTGTGACTCAGAGGCGGTGAAGGGCTGTTTGATGTCTGAATAAGTTTCCCCAAATCAGAAGATAACACTTTTAAACTATTGTTGCTGAACAAGGGCTGAACCTGTGTAGATGACGGCACGCTAGACTTTATTGATCCATGTAGTTGGTAGGCTGCGTGAATGCTGGGATAGCCGCCCCAGGTTGGAGTGCCTGTCTGGGCCTTGCTGATTGCACTTGAGACTGTATTCTCCAACGACTTGAGGATGTCCAAGCCTCCTTTTGGTGCCTCTTCCAGATCTTCTTCAGTTAAATACTCATATGGTTTTGCCTTTTCAGGTCTGTCCTCCTTTTCTGTAATGTCTTCTTTCTCCTCTTTGATTTTTCTCTCAGGTTCCTTCATTTCCATCTTCTCCTCTTCCTCTTTGTCATCTTCCATTTTATTTTCGGGACTATCAGGCGGCAGAGGAGAGCCAGGTGGTGACTTCTCATTAGGAGTCGGTAGCCTTGTTGTTGTTGGTGGAAGGGGGATTGATTGAATTTTTTCTTCAACCACTGGATCAAAGACCAGCTGCTTTCCCTTCTTAGATGCTGTATTAGTGACTTTCAGAAAGTGCCCAGTGACCATCATGTGGGCCGTCAGCTGTTGTAAGGTGTCATGTGAACTGCCACACTCCATACATTTTAGGATCTGGGCTTTACGGGCCTCAAACTGCCATGTATAACTGGCACCATTTTGGTAACCATAGCGATTGTTGGGAGTGACATAGGGGTTGGACACTTTTTGATCTTTGGGAGACTCCCCCATGGGAATACTGGATGAGATTGACTCTGGAGAGCTTGGGGACATCAGATCTTGAAATGCTCTTTTTTTGGTTGGAGGTACCAGCTTTGATGTGAGCGCTGGCATTGGTTCTTTTAGAGGCACTTTCTGATAGTGTTTAGTTTTGATCATGTGGACACTGAGATCTTGCAATGACTCAAACGAATGGCCACAGTACATACATTTCAGTACTTTTTGGGCATCTTCTTTGCCCTCCATTTCTAACAAAGAGCGCTTGCGTGGCTTGGACCACTTCTTGCTTCTGTCATCCTCTTTATCTTTATTGTCATCTCTGTAGTGTCCTGTTTCATTCATATGCACCGTCAGACCAACCAAGGTGTCATAGGCTGCACTGCAATCCTTACACCTGAACTTACTGGCCCCAGTAAACACCGGCCCATAGAGTTTATTGTTCTGCCGATAAAGCTGCACGGTGCTGAAGAGGCTAGGCTCAGGGAGGAGCTGGTATGGAGTGTGCTGTAAGGTTTTGGCTAACGCTGCCTGGTGCCAATCGTAAGCTAGCCCACCGGAGTTCCCAGAGCTAGCAGAGGTGGCGCTGTTGCTGCTGTTTGTCGCGGCCCTGGTGGGAGTGCTGCTGGTAGTAACATTTGATGTGGTTGATTCATTATTGGGGCTACATTTGTTCTTCACATTTACAGTGCTCTGGCTGTGACTATTCAGGAACCCATTGCTTCCTTTGTGATTCCCACCATTGCTGCTTGCCGCAAAATTGTTCCCTTGTTTTCTTTTGAGCATGTCCATTGCAATGCTAGACCAGGAGGCATCGGAGATAAGATTTGCATAGACTGCCTTCATTTTTTCCAGACTATCTTGTATTGACATGCCATTGACAAGCTCAGTTTTTTCATTAAGCTGCTCCTCTGCCTTTTCTTGGTCAGTGAAGGAGGGCGTAGATTTGAGGTCTCCCAAATGATCGCTGGTGCTGCTGAGGGGAGACGCATACCCAGCATCGGGGTTGGTGCCATTGCTGAGTGGAGAGTTCTGACAGCTGAAATGGTCGCGGTCTTCTTCGTCGTTGAACAGGTACTCTGTGTCTTGGCCATCCAGAGACAGCCCATCGTCCTGCATGTGCTCCTCTTCGTCTGCCTTGTTGAATTCATCTTCAGATCCATATGCTGAAAAACACAAAAACAGGAAACTAAATTTAGACGAAAAGTGCTTTACAGAATAAGAAAAAACATTCAAATCACAATACAAACTAATCAAAACATAATCATCAAAAAATTTACATTAAAAGAAAAGAGTGCAGAATAAAAAACTTGCATATAATGTGTATGTAATAAGAACACCCTTGACTCCTACTGTCCTAAATGCACTGTATGTGGTTGGTAGGTGCTATAACCCTGAGCATATTATTGTCACTAGTTCCTATAGAGGACACAGGTCTGCTGTAATAAAATGGCAACATCCATATCTTGACAGTGACAGATAGTCTTCCTCACCGCACAGGCTAATGAAGGTATTGAACACTTCAGCTCCACAAGGGTAGGGCTTATGGCAGTGGAATATAAACAAATAAAAAAGTGAAAAGAAAAATAGATGAGCTAAAATCAAACTTATACCAAGGTCGATCTTATAAATATAGTATATAGCTATGCGATGTAAACATGTTGTGACCACTATTAGATCTTATATGGTATATTTCAGCACTATT
This sequence comes from Periophthalmodon schlosseri, assembly GCA_000787095.1. Classification (NCBI taxonomy): domain Eukaryota; kingdom Metazoa; phylum Chordata; class Actinopteri; order Gobiiformes; family Gobiidae; genus Periophthalmodon; species Periophthalmodon schlosseri. Next base: position 24,721 of record KN478755.1, read on the forward strand.
CCTCTAGTAGCCAACAAAAAATACCACCATTTCTTAAGCCAAATCTTTTTAACTATCATTCAAATATCTACCACTTATTAGAGGAACCGTGGTTCAGATTGCACATTTAGTTTGCCAACATACCACACATACAGTCCTCTGAATGTACAAATATGAGATAGGGGAGGAAATGCCAGCTGCATCAGCCTTGCCAAGCTATGGTTGGCTGGAGTCAACTTGGCATCAGTTGTGGAAGTCCTCACAGCGTGATATGAGGAAGCGGCCAGTGGACATGACAAGCCATGTTGTTACTGCCTGTGCTCCCTGAGTACTCAAAGCTCCGAGTGTGCCATTTTGAAAGAAGAGAGACACAGACATTTATAGTCTCCACAGAAAATGGCTGTCTATCTTGTCAAACTTATACCCAGTTTCCAACATACTTCTCAGTTTTAAATATGATAGTGAAAGCTGATAAAGAAGAGAAGTGTAAGAGATGGAAAAGCACAGGGTTAAATATGCTACGGCAGCTTCCACAATCCATCGCTCATAAGATGCTTGTCTGAGGTGCCAGAGTCAGTCTCCAGTGAGGAGGCAGATGTGCTGTCAGCTTCAAACAGCATGTAGCTCTCTATCCCATAATCGGAATGGACATAATACCTGATGTTTGTGAGGTGCCAGTTACTGCTGCCTGGGAGAAGCTGGAGGTCTAACAGCTGCAGCTCTCCCACTGCAGTGTGTAACTGTGTGTAAAACAGAGTGAGACACATCCGGACACTTGTTAATTAAACTAGTTTGATGAATCATGCAAATATGGACAGGTGGAAATAAGGTAAAATGGCAGTACATTTTTAAATCTAAAATGTTTTTCTCCTATGACTAAAACAAAAATAAATCAAAATCTGATAGTGGTTTGGATGATAAGGGGGTCAAGCATTTATTTTCTGAACAAACTAGAACTCTGTACATTGTCATTCAATAAAGGTGTACTGGATAAAAAGTGTATCCCACAATCAGAAATACATTTTCAAACAAAGTTAAAAACTGCTAGGCCTTTTATCTGGTTTGGTTAAAGTATTCAGTCAGTAAACATGGATTGAATGGAAAATATGTGAAGCGATAACATAACGTTTCAGAAATCACAATAATTCAATGTCAAAGTGAAGAATGTGATAAAAATAAAGGGGGTAATATTTCAATGCTACAATGACTACGATTACACATTAAAACAACATACTAAAAGACAAAAGAAAGCTAAAGAACACTATGGCCAGTGCTGCAGTGTAGTTTTCTTGTCTCTAATCCGGTGAGACAATGTTTAAATCAGACCCTTTCAAAGTCAAAGTGTGGTTAAAACAAAGCTGTTTAATGCCCAGAGTGAGGGAGAGCTGACAGCAGCACAAACACATTCACACAACACAACGCTAAACTGCACTGCTCCCTGCCATAGTCCATATGTTCACTTGACAGGCTTCAGTGTCAGGAGTGTGTCCGCGTGTCAGCCCCAAGGTGTCAGTGTCCACGCAAACAACAAGCCTGAGCGCAGGTGGGAGGGGAACTCAACAACAGCAAACACGAGTCAGCCATTTTTTACCCTCTTCCCTTCCCTCACTTCGCCCAGCCGGAGCTTCTTCTCCTCCTTCACCATCTGTGTCAGAAAAGCTGCGGGTGCCACCGGCGGCTAATAAGGCAATCAGAGATGGAAAAGATGCTGACACGGCGGCTTTCAAGCGTCACTCAGAACAAAAGGAGAGAGAGGGAAAAAGAGGGAGGGGGCTGCTGGAGATGGGTGGGGATTAACACAGGGGTGCAGGGGAGGAAGGCATCTGTTGTGGTTGTCAGTCAAAAATGTAAGCC
>KN478755.1:32112-58827 GCA_000787095.1 Periophthalmodon schlosseri
CGAATGTCCCCAAACATTTTGGTGCTTTTAACTCTATGTGTCACGGGGGAAATTCCAGTCATTGTGCACCCTCCCCTTTATGCATCACCACTTTTTCTTTTCTCCCACTAACACGAGACTCAACACTCAAATCCATTCAGAGCTTCTCAAACTGGGGGGCTGTAGTGTAGGCTATATGCGCCTCCTTTAGGTGGTATTGTGGAGTTGATTTAAAGTTTAAACAGTTTTATTTATGCTGTAGTCTAGGATCTAAACTTAAGTTCTAGACCTGGTTTCGTCTTAAGTCCTTGAATGCTGGTTGCTGTTTAGTACTGGTTTAATTCTGATTTAGTTTTAGTTTAGTCCTGGTTCAGTCTAGGTTTTGTTAAAGCTAGATTTATGACCATTATAGTCTGAGGAACTATTTGAGAATCACTCATTTCAGTTTAAGTCATCCTAGATATCATATCAAGTTCAAAACAACAACTTCTTCCTTGCCAGTTTATAGCCACGAAAGGAATTATCAGAGGAAGGATAGATTAGGAGTTGAAAAATGTCCCATGAGAAAGTCAGTAGTAAATTATGTCCTGGTGTCTTAAAATGGGGTTTGTATCAGTAGCCATCTCAGGCCTAATTGTGCTTGAGTGTAAAACTATGCATGGTTGTGTGTGTGTGTCAGTGAAAGAGAGAGAGAAGAGTGCATGAAGCTACAGAGTCAGAAAGGAAGCCATCCGTCAACAGAGCACAATATCGGGCTGCAGACAGACAATGAGCGGCTGGAAGGTTCTGGAAATGGGAGAAAATGCCTGCCCTCCCAAAGTGCCTTCATCCTCCGCACACATATAAGAATGGCACCATAACTCTATATCCGCAATCAATCTGAGGAGACGGATCCATCTTCAGTCATGTTAATGGGAGGGACTGGTGGGGGGACAGGGGTGAAGCAGAGGCCACGTGGTGACAAAGCTGACCCCAGATCAGTATGAGGTAATGTAGATTTACACAGTAATAATAAAGAAGACAGAGGGGGTATGTACAATCACGATTCATGGGTTTCAGAGTGATGAGAGATTAGCACTGTTGTCATAGCAATTAACAATTCAAAACAAAATATTTTAAGTGATCAAAGTCCTCAAAATGGCGCTGTAATCGCCTGAAAAATGGAACAAATGTAAAAAAAACAAAAACAAAAAAAACTTCAGACATTGAAAACAGACTGCCTTTCTGAAATATTATGGCTGACATCTAAACTAAAATGTTTGGTGTTTTGCAAATGTCCCACAGTTTAGACCCGGAGAAAGACCTATTTGAGACATATCTACCAGCTGTTCTGGAAACACACTGGGATTCCTTTGATAGCTGGAGGAAGTGTCTCGGGATATCTACTCCCTTTTGCTATTCAGTTCCCCTTTTCTATATTGTGTTGATGCAATTACATCTATTATTTACAAAACATGTACAATAGGCGAACCCTCCAACTTGGTAGTCCTGACCAAGCCTAGGTTTGGATATCAGTCCCCATGTGCTGTACCCACACACACTACACCTAACAATTTGCCCTAGTGGCATTGCAGGATGGGTCAAATGCAGAAGACAAATTACCCTACAAGGACAATAAACGTATCATTTATACCTTACTTTGTTTGAAATAATATTGTAAACAAATTAACAAAAAACATATAGGTATATGCACAGTATATTGTTTAAATCTGATTGTGAGATTATATTCTATTTTTGGTTAAATGTAACACAGTGCCCCCACATATTTGAACTGGATTAGCATTTGTGTTGACGGGGTCCAGTGTGCGTGTGTTTTTGTACGTGGGAGGGACGGGGGAAGAGTGATGGCTGTCAGCTTGCATCTGGCAGTGAAAATAAATTAGGCTTATGAAGACAAATGAACAGTCGTGGATAGAGTAAACGGGGGCGGAGGGGATCAGGACAGACTGGGGGATTAGGGAGACGCTATGGAGGCGTGTTCACGAGATGTGATTTTATTTATGTTTAAAATAGTACTAAAGTAACATGTAAAATGGCAATACTAGGCAATGTGGAAAACAAAAGTGCAAAATTAACCATGTGACCACAGATGTATAAGAAATATGGAAAGATTTTATAATAGGGGATAAATTGTTGCAGTAAAAGTGCCAGTAAAAAATCTAATGATTGATAGTTTTGAGTTTTACTGAGCTATACTTTTGTCAATAGGCAAACTATTATACGCTTGTAGAGAAACACATATTTAGTAGCCGATTAATACCTTTTGAGACCAAACGTTCTCAAAATGTAAGTGCTGGCAAATACACTTACTGAGACTGGAGCTAATAAATGACATGATGATGTTATTGCAATGGCATGGATAAAGCGATGTTGCCAGTTACTAAGGGACTTGTGTTTTGTCGCCAGTGACCATTCATTAAGTAGTTTTTGAGCTGGCAACCGCAGCAGCTTTGGCGACGGCTCTCTCTGGCTGCAGGGGAATCATATGTGTGGGTGTGGATTCCCTGCCAGAACATTCAAATTCATAAACTATATTTATTTTTGCCTGGGTTGTTTTACAAGCTCTCACAAGGCAGTGGCGGTCATGGGTTAGCTGTGGTAGTGTCTCTGAGTGTGTTGTTGTGCAGATTTGTCACACAGCCTGTCCCGGGCCACACTTCCTCGCAGCCAAAGGAGGAGCTCTCTCTTGGGGCTTTGTCACGCGGAGCTCTGTGCTTTTCCACAGGCCTGGAGCCCCATGTTTGATAAATGACACATGTCATTCTGTCAGCCCCTGCCATCCGGACTGGGAGGCCCCACGCTGATGTATGGCCTCCCAGGCAAAAAGGAAATCAGAGTGTTTTAGCAGCGCCCTGAGAACATGGCCTCTTCACTACAGTTTTGTCTGTTTATGTCTGTCCATAACACGAGTGTAATTGTGCATGTAAGTCCTTTAGGTTGTGTTCATACGATGTCACAACGCTCTGAGGGGCCAATGGTGCGAGATAGGCACAAAGAGCAGGTTTATCATTTGTCACTTAAGTTTGAAAATGCAGAAATCTTAAGCTAAGCTCTATGCATGAAACACACATGAATTTAAAACAGTTTAACATCTGCAGGGAAGAAAAAATATAGTTTGACAAACTAGATAGCATTACACAACAACAATAATAATCCAAGTTTGTGAACTTAGAAACAAACAAACAAAAAAAACATTAAACACAAATCTTCTAAAATCATTGTAGTATCTAGCATAATCCAGGAATTTTCCCCTTTACCCTACATTTAAGATAATCATCATATTGATATGAGGAATATAAACACACCCTATTAGTAGGAGTTTCTGCACCACTGTGTATCTGCTCTCAACCTGTCAGTCGGAGGGGCAGAAAGAGACAAATCATCGTCATGGCCGCCCCAGCTGTTCTCCAAATTTGGTGTGAGGAGTCCAGCGAAGGGGGTAGGAACAGAAGGAAAAAAAATGTTGCAGTTTGAGTTTTAATGGCTGACACTTCCCAGAATCTGGCCGAGAGCGAGGACAAGTGGTGCTGCCTTGCTATCACAAACATGCAACTGACTGATCACAATGACTTTAAACCAGGAATGGATCCAGCAATGAACACCCTGCTAGAAATGAACTCCTAGATGTGTAAACATAACTCATTGGACAAGGTATTTGCACCTTTGGAAAGAAAAGTGACAGATGATCCAAACAAAACCTTTACTTATGTTTACAAAACTGTCAGCAATGAAAACCAAGACTCCATCTGTCCATATTTCCTTTGCATTATAAAACTGCCCCTGACATTCACTGCACACTGCTATGAGAGTCCCGACGGAGAGGACTGTCCCACCTGGAGGTTGTGAACTCTACATGACCCCGTTTGATTGGCTGAGCTCCCAGGCCCCTCCCCCTTCTGCAAAGAGAAATGTGAGAGCAAAAGAGAGAGAGGGGAGAGAGATCATTAAGCTGTGAGTGATGCGTGGCAGCCATGGGTGACATCTTCCCCTCTTCCTTTCTTTCGTTTTTTCTTTCTTGATACTTTATTCACCTCCCTCCATCGCTCAACCCCTCCAGCCATTTTTCCACTCCCCTTTCTCTTCTTTTTGTCTGCTGTCACTCTCTTCACATTTTTTACTGCCTCAAACACACAATAGTCTCTCACTCAGGCTGCAGTCTATATAGCCCTCTTGGCCGGGTCATGTAGACACTCAACTTCTCAATACATAATAAATGCCAAATATCCCAAAAAAGGGGATTTTTCACATTTGTCTTCCCTTCCATAATTGTACCACATCACATGGCTTTCTTTTTCTGGTACAGAGTAAATGAATGGATCTAGCTTTTGACTCCATAAAGTCAAGCGTAAGCAGTACTTCAACCACAAAATCAGACCACTGCATGTTGTCGACATCTAACTGTAAAATCGCAATCACTCTCAAACCTGTGAGAATGTGCCATGTGCTTTGCTATGACTGTTTGGGATGAGAGCCGGCTGACTGAGCGTTGGTGGTCCGCCCTGCTTCACTTGTGTCTAAAAAAGCTGTTCTAAAACTGTGTATATGCCCCAAAAAACATGCATATATCATTGCAGGAATAAAAAGTCAAAAATAGTCAAAGGAGTTGTACTTGTGCAAGAAAGATAGACATTTATGGTTAAAACGATTTTCAACTTGTATAATGTACAAATCTACATTTATCAACAACAGACAAGTTCTTCACTATAAAACTGTTCCATTTCGTACCTACTTCAAGTATTCAGGGATCTGACAGATACAGTGTACAGAGCGTTTGAATGGTGAAGCAGGTACCGTGCCCCTGGACTTTAACAGCCCCGATCAAGCAGAGAGACAGTAAGCAGAGACACACAGAGGACAGTGATCTACAGAGGAGGGCTCCACCAATCTAAACAACCACACGAGCCCAGGAAAATATTTAACAATTCAGGAGAAATCAAACCCTCAAGCTGGACTGCAAATTCAGACACAAGAATGTTGTTGTTAAAAAGGGTGTAAATTTTAATAGGAGATTGGGATCTTGATTAAAGACACAAATCCATTAAGCAGTATCTCGTGGTGTAACTAAAACACAGTACAAAGAACAAGTTAGCAGTGTGCAATCTAATATTCAACTACAAAAGTAGTAGTAAAGTAGATGTATGATATTAAGTTATCATTATCCCCATTGACATTTTTGAGAATGATTTACATTCATCAAAACTGGGTTATCAAAATTATTTGTTTAATCGTTTCCAATTCAATCAATACTCCAGAGAGGTAAGCTTAATGTGCTCTTTTATTTTAGAGATAGACCGATATATTGTTGGGCGATATGTCAGACCAATATTTGGACTTTTCAGCGTCTCGGCTATCAGCGTTAATCTCCAGCATAGTTCGATATTTTGATTTGGTCGATTTGCTGCTGAAAAAATACATACAAACCTTTATTTTAACACTTTCATATGAAGAGATAACTGCACAAAATGTGGCTGCACAGCTTTCTTAAAGATCTGTGGCAAAAAAGGGCTTGGGGGGAGTTTGTAGAAAATGTAATTACATAATTTGGGGAAAATAATCAAAATTGGCCTAACATATCGGACAAAAAAATACTGGCAGAGTTTATCGGCCATGAAAAAACCCATATTGATCGATCTTTTATTTGGCTATTTATTATTCAGAAAGTTTGATTTCATAATGCTGCTCACACAAGTGTGAGCTATTAAACAATGGGAATGAAAGAAAACTAAGGGATTCACTGTTTGGTCATGTTTTTAGTCATGAAATCATGTTTCTTTACACAATTATCTTTACACAAATAAATTATGTTGTGACATTGGTACAACAAAACCTATTTTTTTGGAATTCTAACTGAAAAAACAAAGGAAACAAAAACAAACTGAAGCTTGTCAAACTGCATTTCATTGAATCTTGATGTACTTGTCATGTTTGTGCCACTTTTGGCTGTACACTGACAGAACCTGGAGAAAGATGGTGATGGACAGGTAAACATAGTCCAGCCGTAGACAGCTCTCCCAAACACAAACAGTGAAGAGACAGCGCCAGACAGATCAGAGACTTACAGACAGGTGGGCATCTCAGTATGGGACACAGTGATAGAGCAGACAGGACATTTGGGGGTACGTGAGGCCTCCTGCTGTCCCAACGAGACAAGCGACTTAGGGGACAGGGCTCAGCTTATACCCCCTGTGAATGTCTCTGTCTGAGGCAAGTTTTACGTGGGGTCACGAGTGTTGTTTCATAGATGTAAAACAGATTGGCTTCTTTCAACCACCTGTCACAATAAGCAAGAAGTCATTAATGAAAATGCCACAAAACAGAACTCAAGTGGTCCCAATATCAATTTTTTCTTTTAAATTTTAATTACTGATTATCCTTTGTGTATATTTTAGTGATCAAGATTTCACAATATTGCAATGAAATTAAAAAAACAAAAAACATTGTTATTTCCTGAAAATAGTCTTAGTTAAATAGTTGAACAGGTTCTCTCTGGGTATTTCAGCTTCCGCCCACAGTCCTGCCGTGTTTTGTAAAATGGCAAAATCGAAACTGCTCTGAATGAATGACTGTCAGTTGTTAACTGTCAGGGTATGTCCAGGCTGTACCTGCCTAAGGCTTAATAGTTGCATAGATTCTCATGAGCTAAGCAAAAGCACCAAAAATAAATATGTTTTAGTTTTGAGCAGAAGCTTTATGGGTAACCTTGTCTGAAGACACAGCACTCAGAGTTGATGTGACAGTCATGAGTTTGGACTTCAAAGACGACTCCACTAGCCTCCACTGCTCTATGACCTTTGGGTTTCCACCAGACAACATTGTGACTACAAAATGAAACCAATGCAACAATGGTTTCTGGAAATATGTTAACACAGTCAGCCAGTGGGCCCATAAGAGTTGGCAGCATTACGTCCCTGCCTCTTTCAAATGTTCAGACTTCATGTTCTTGTAACCAGTTCACTGCCTCCTGAGCATCCGGCGAGAGAGCACTAGATGAGGCCTAGAGACAGCCGCGGAGATGAAAGAAAATATGAGCGGGCTGCGGGAGAATTGAGTCAGTAAGATCCAGATTGATGACAGATAGGAAGATGAGAAAAGGCTTACAGGGAGCAGGCGGGAGGCCAGTAATCCGCCCAAAAAAACAGGCAAAGGAGAGAGACTGGATAGAGATGGAGAGACTATGTGTACTACCCTCAAGGACAAAATGTCATCTGTTAACTGTACCTAGTCATACAAGCTTTATTTAAACTAAATCTACTGCCCATTCATTTAATGGAACACACCAACATTTCAGTGACTTTTTAGTACTAGAACTGGCCACTCCCCTCATAACAAACCACAAACTCATGTACAAAATATACATAAATAAAATCACACTGTATTAATTTTTAATCTTGCAAAGCTTGGCACCTAAAATATTTTATAAAAGACAAATGGAGCTAAAAGCGGAACAAAAACTGAAACGTTCCATCGGTCCTAAAATGTACAAAGAGGTACTGAGCTCGTAAATTTGTACTATTATTATTACTGTATAATGTGTTTCTACTTTGAATTTTGAATAAACAAATACCTAATAAACAAGTGCTGTGTGCTCTTGAAGTGACTGTAAATGAACCCATCCATCATTACGCTCTATTAAGCACTAACATTATGCACGTGATTACTTTGATTGACAGATGTCTGTTGGCCGTCCCAGCTGTGCACTGAACCGCACATTCACCTCCACTCAGTATTTCTCCTCTCCCATCCATTAGAGCCATATTGCATTTTGAATGGTCTGAGGAAGAGCAGATATATTGTAAATAGAGTTGGCCAATATACTGTACTGCGTGTATAAAGTGAAATTTGTCTGACAGTTAGTACTCAAGTAACTCAAGTATTTTAGCGTATTTGTTAGATATGTTTGCTCATCTATTTCAGGATATGCTAAAAATAGAGTTATTCATTTCACCCATTAGGATTGTCAGTTCAGCTCAATTTTATTTATATAGCACATTTAAAATACAACTTAAGCTGCCCAAAGAGCTTCACACAAAAGTCAACAAAAAACAGATGTACAATTAAAAAAAAAGAAAATTTTTTGAGTCGAGACCACAATTTCAATTTTGTGTTTGCGCAAAGACCTTCATTAAAGCAAACAACTGTAGATGACACACACGTATCATCAAAACAGCAGATCGTCCCAGGATCAGATTACGATTCCATTTTTTATCACCATATTCCAGCCCCATTGATGACCCCTAATTTTAAATGTCAAAATTAAAACTGGCAACTTGTGTGAGAAAGAAGCAATAAAAGAGACAAATGGGGAATGCTAGTCAGAGACTTGAACCAACAAAGAGGCAAAATGGTGAAATGTTTAATGCATAATTATATTTAACACTTAAACATTGGGCTATTGTACACAATACCTGGCAACAGTCCAGAAAACACATGCAGCACCAGCCCATATTATCAGGGACTAATAACACCACGGTCAGAGTCACTAGCCCACCATAAATCAATGCTCAAAATAATTGCTAATACACTGGTTATCGATTAGCATGGCGGCTCTGCTCTCATTTCACAAGGCGACGGTGGCTAAGCACTAGTGCAGTGACAAGGGTAAAGTGTTATTTCTCCAAAAGGCCCAGAGACAGACAGCTGGGCACAGGGAGATGACTGGAGGGGCTGCGGCTGTAATTCTTAATTGACACCTGTCAGGACCATGGCGGCGCTCACAGCTGCTGCAGGGGAGTGCTGCTCACCTGTCACTTTTCATATGGTTTTCTCACACACTCATCTCATCCTCTGTTGTCTTCTGAACCTCTGTATGTGGATATACTTCACGCAAGTCCTATGTTAGCCAGATGTGATCTTAGCATATAGTTAAAGCGTTGTGTATTTTTCTGATACTGTCCAACCTTATACATGAGTCAGTGTAATCTCTCTTTGAATCGACAAGATGACTGTTACCAAAGGATTGTCCAGATGACTATCTTTGAAACTTTTTCCCCACCTTATAGACATTACACCATAATTAGATAGATAATTAGATTAGATAAATAGGCATTACCATAATTATAACTGAAGACACCCATTTTTAGGACAATAGAATGCAACTTTCAACACAGCATTGTAGTTTTCCAGTTTTACCACTTGTCCAAATGAGTATCTAGGTTTAGTATCAATATCCGGGTATCGATTTATATCAACCCTAGAGCCAAAAGATAAACTTGAGTGCCATGTACAAAAAGCATGACGCATGACTACATCCTTTTTAATATATTTATTTACCCAAACCATACAATCTACTAACAGTACAATTTGAGCGTAACCTCAATGTCTTTTAGGTATGTAGCCATTTCAATTAGTCATGAAATCACTTGAATGCAGCCTTGAGTGCCATTTTTGATATCTGCATTTTCAGCTTTTGCCAATACACACAACGTAGCTTGAATTTTCCCACAATCCTCTGCAACCATCAACAGAGCATGTTTCCAATTGTGTAAACACAGGTCAAATACAGTTTGCTTTTGTCCTTTTCCTCACAGCCTGTTTCGCTCAATCACCGGATTTGGACCCACTAATGCTTCAGAATAATTAGCAATCAGAGCGATCTTTCATTCATAGCTGTAATCCTCGTATTATTTTACATCCCCGCTCTCTGCATTGTGCTTTTGTTTTGCAGCTGTTTTGAATCACGGCCAAGGGGAGATCTTTGTCAATGGAAAAATATAGCCGAAATACACTCTATACTGCAGGACGCTGGTGTCTGAATGACCTTGTTTTCTTTATTTCTCTATCAAAAGCTCCTTGTGTTTTGCTTGAGTGAAAATCCAGGTTTTCCGGCTTCCTCTGAACCTCATTAAGCCCAGGGATAGTTTTACCTCTTACACCCAATCCCTTTACATACTCCCCAAACCTAATTCACCGCATATTTCCAATTGGTCGCTCTCTTTTCCATAAGAGCGGTCATCGATCTTCATTTGTCACTTAACCTCCGTGAAGATGAGGACAGGGCGTGCAGTTGTGCGGGTTTGCGTCTTTTGATTTCCCCCTTACATGCAAATGAAATAGCGGGATTAGCCAAGTGTGTGATAGCAAATATATCCAGCGACTCCTTCAGTCAATGTCACCTGTTAATGACACTTTACACATGCTGCCTTATCGCGCCATCCCATAATATACACCATCTTCGCAAATGCAGGGTTGCTGATGCATAGTAAAATACATAAACTTGTTCAGAGCTCATATACAATACGCTAATAACACAAATACGACCAAGCCAGCTCCTGACAAATGTTGTTAAATACTTGATCACAAGCGTCTGATAAAACCAACAGGATTAATAGTCATCACTGGGGTGTTTGACAGCTGCTGCGAGCTGCAAATATAACGCAACACAACAACAAGAAATTATTTATGTGCATTTGGATACTGAATCATGTCTGAAAGCCAATCAAACTCAATCACAAGTCTACGATAGATTATGCAGATCCTTATTTGTGTCAGATGCCCTTCCTGTGATGGTGTGGGACAGTTACCATAAGACACTGGCTATAAAAAAAAAGTGAGTAAAGTAAATGTGTGCGGAATAATCTTTTTGTGGCAGTAAAGACAAATTACTTGTTAATTTGGTATTCAGTTGTGGCTGATCTGTTTAGAATGCTAGTGCTACTAATTTATACTAAAACTAGTATCGAAAATAGATACTCATTTATCCATGTATTTCCATTCTTAGAACTAGTAGATGCCCACATGGTAAAATTGGAGAAACTACCATTATTTTGTATAGATTTTTTTGTTTTCTGTCATTGTGGTATCAAAGTCAGTATTGAGTATCAAGCATTTTTCTTAGTATCGAAATGGAGTTCAACATTACTTTGGACACTAGTGAAAAGCTGGAAACACGGGGCTGCATTGCTTTTAGGCAGAAGAGCTAACCACTCTGCCACTCCTACCGCGTAACTTTGATACTAAAAGTCGACAGGTATTTCTAAATGAGATTTTCCAGCAACACACCACCATGTTCAACACTTTTTCACCACTCAAAGCACTACTACCCCTTCACTTACTACATTACTATGTTTTAATCAGTGCAACCACAGGAATTTGCCAATTTTACACTGAAGCACACCGAGGTTGGAAATCAGTGAAGTGGCTAACATCAAGTTGATTCTATAAAGGCAGCTTGCAGACTTGACACTTTGCAGAATTTGTCAGCATTAATCTGTGGGGCCCTGCCACTGATCCGTCAGCTACCTGGATAATTAGGGAGCGCGGCTAACGATGCCATTGAAAAAGAAGAGAAGACGACACAGAAACACTTCCCCCTCAACCGCCTTCAAGTTGTAATTAAGAGACTACTTTTTGCATCAAGGTGGCAGTGTAAAAGAATCGTCTAATGTCACTCTACCTTTACTAAGTCATTTAAGTGAATAAACCCATCAAGGCGTCACATCTATTTCATATAGCGATAGCTGTTTACATTGTTTATCTAATTAGCAATGGCAACATATAGCGAGATATTCAGATGTTTCTACCAGTGGCAAGGAAATACTAATTACTGTGTGAAGGCTTGAAGAGACACAGCTTCAAAAGTCAGGTTTGACAGTATCACAGCATCACTTCTCTTCCGCATGACCCACACCAGTGCTGTCAGGACGAGAGTGAGGAGAAGGGGATCAAATATGCCAGAGATTCAGGAAGGAGATAGAAAGGGAACTGAAAAGTCAGGCTAAGATCAGCAAAAAGGGTAGGTTTATTTTGTTTTGCCTATGTATTATAATCAAAATTTTTATTCTCTGCTTGGCCCTGTACTTGTTTTTGGGAGCTGGGATAACACACAATTTGAGTTATTTCCTATTTGTTCTTGGTGAGGTAACAAACTAAAACACATAATGACATTAAAGACAGGCATCACGCACCTCAAACAGTTGTTGTTTTTCTAATGCAATGCAACTGAGAACAGTGTAACCTGGTATTTTTATGATTTGTGACAATTTAAAAACAGTGGTCTGCTTCACTCCTAAAGCGTTACAATAGCTTCTTTTACAGATAGCCGAGAAAATGTGTACAAAAACAGTACATTTTCTATTCTGCCATTTGACCCTTTGAACTTCTATAACATAAATGGAAACTTTGCGAACTCACTGACAAGATGAGTGATTAGCTGACATATTCATTATTTCTGCTGACAGTGAGAGATTTGTGGCTGCCAGAGAAAGGTGGAGTTACTGCGTTGCCATTAATAAAAACATGTGACCTTTGTATTAAAATATTACATGTTTGGCAGCCCTGGGAACACTTTTTGTATAGGTGTGAGTAACTGTGTCAAGATTGGAGACACGATTCGTTTATTGTCTCTCTGAACAATATGACTACACCAAATACTGCAAATAAATAGAACGTTACTGTAAGCTATATAATAAGCATATTAGCTAAAGACTGAAAATTAAAATGCAATATAGAAATGTTATGGTGGACCAGAACAATCAGTCAAATGTATGCATTCATTTAAAAGTTTAAATAAAACTGAGAGATGTGAGTAAACAAATACAAAAACAAAGTATTCATTTATAGTAACTTTAAATATAATTTAAAGTTGGAGATAGAAATAAGTCATGATCGTGATCTTTAGTTTCCTACTGTCCCTTCTTATGTGCAATGCAAACAGATACAATTACTAACCTAACACGCTTCAGTGCTTCCCTCATCTTACATTTTCTGTAATAAATCATATCATTGCATTGTTTACCTTACATTAATTACAAAGGTAGAAAACGCCACAAAGCCACAAACTCCGTCAGAGGAAAGGGAACAAAAAAACACTCAAAATGACGACAAATGACTGCAGCAAAAGCCGGTGCTGCTCAAATTGCACTGCACTGAACCCGACTGCCAAAACCAACAGATGTAGTAATGCCGTTCCAAACCAAAAAACACTGATGTATTGTCACTGGTCATAAAGTAGATAGGGAGCAGCGCCATTACCGGGTCTAAAAATCATCAACGTGACTGATGAAACAAAACCTATTTCAACTGGCATACAAAGAGCCATTGAAACCTTCCTCACTAGGGAGCAAGCAACACTTTGTTTCAGTGACGAATCAAGGCTGGTGGAAATATCTGCTAATGTGTTATGAAAAATATAGACGGGTTTATAGGTAGAAGCAGCTCACACGTATTGCTATCAGAGGAGGTGTTAAACTTTTGGATACCGCAAATAGCTGTGGAAATAATATAGAGACAAAGCCTGCCAAGCCTGGATTGACCATTACTGCCTGTGATGTATGTGTCTGTCACACAAGCAGACAATTAAATCAATATTCAAAAAGCGCAACGAGAATGAGGCCACTTCAGAGCTGAGCTGGGTGACCACAGGAGACAGAAACACACATTTTTGTTCTGTCTGTTTAGTCTTTGTAGATAGGGCTGTACATATGATTTCACTGTTTGATTGCAATATCAGTGAGAAGCTGACTAAATCAACTAAATGTAAGGCAACTGTGTCATCATGTTTGTCAATCATGTTTGTGGAGATTTTTATGAAATAGTGTGACCAAAACAAGAATGCACAGCCTCAGTTGTCATTTCATATAAGCCCACGTTTAGCCTGTATTCTGCCTTTTCACATATTTCGCTTACTAATCCTTTTGTTGTACAGACAGTTGCATTTGTGTGAATTTTGTGAGTGCAGTTTGAGTCAGATCATAGAAAGACTACACTAAGAACTCGCACCATGTATTGCCTTCCTCTAGTTGACTTATCGATGCACAGGGCAAGAGGTTGGCAATATATCGAAATATCAACAATATCATGGATTATATGAAGATGTGCAAATGTATACATAATACATTTAACAATACATTTTATTTATATACTTTTCAGGACACTCAAAGGTGCTTAATATTGAGATAATAGATTATTTCACATTTGTCCAATACTTCACCCTCAACTAATACACTTAAAGACATTTTTGTATCGACATTGTCATATATTACGTACTCCCTACAGCCTTTTGTTGATCAAGAATTTCTTTAGTTGACTGCAGCTCTAGTACAGAGAGTCTATCATTTAACAACATGTATATATAGCATTAGCAAAACCCAAAAGCAGCGTAAGAATCAGGCACTTCAGAGCTGAGCCGAATGTCCAGCAGATAGGAGAACAGACAATCACACACTTTGGCTCTGTCTTTGTGGTAAAAGGTTTCACCAGTGTCCACACTCTAAACTGGCACAATTCATTTCAGTGATACGGCTCTCTGCCTCTTCAAACACATTTCTCCAGATCCGTCACTAAAGCCTCGCGTCAATTAGAAATTACAGCCCCACCGAGTTCAAAGTCTTTTTCGTCACAACCTTGATTAAGTCTGCTTAACCTCACATTTCCACCGACTGCTTAGCATTCTGGGGCTGTTTTATGCGGCTTTGGTCATTACGCTGCATACTTCAAAGGCAAGTCATTTGGAAATGTGTGTCAATCACGCACATCTCACAGGGACATCAAATAGATTCAGGCAAAAACATACAACCCCCCATACTGCAGGAGGACAGGGCATGTATGGCCAGCACTGAGACAAGCAACAAGGAGGACTCATGTAGTGTGCCAAACAAGAGTCAACTGCATAGTACTTATTGCTATTCTGTCACAACAAACTTGAACCTATGTATGATGTGATATTTTTAAGACCTAAGCTTCACATGTAAATGGTGGAAAATAAATAAAGAGGATAAACATGACACTAAAACACTGTTCTTGTCATTCCAGTGTGCATTATGGTTGTCTTAAACTTTTAATGACTTGCTTGTAGCTAGTGACAACAAAGAGCAGTGTGTCTATAGTGTGAATGAGGATTTACCAACACTTCCTGATTGTGAAAGGGCAGGTCAAGAGCCTGCAGTGACCATTAGAGCTTCAGCCCGTGGTGTTAGAGGGCTGCCCCTAATAGATGATCCTCTGTGTGATCTCGCTCCGCACCAGCACTCCCAACTCCCCCAGGCCCTCCCCCTTTGGGCATTAATCGCAAAGTATTTACCCTGCTTGAGAACTTTTTTCCTTTCAATTTGTCTTTTCTTTTGCTTCTCAGCTGGGGGCAAATAAAAAAGAGAAAAGTTGTCCTTTGAGTGAGTCCAGCTGCCAGCGCATGCGTGTCTCTATGCTGAATGATTTACTGATGTTTATCAGGAATGAATAGATCAAAGGCAGTCACATGACAGGCGATCAATCAAGCATCAAATCAGGGATGGCAATCCCAAAGCGGAACACAAGCTCAAAATACGCCACTTCTTTCTTTATGGGAGTGTTTTTTCACTGGCACCAACACATCAAACACGCTAGCCTGTAGAAATGAGATAAGATGAGCTTTGTTTGGAGAACTTGGATGCTGGCACCTAGTCCAGGATCAGCTTTAAAGCACTGAAACAGAAGTGCAGCATTTATTTCTTGCAGGCAGAATTGGCATTGAAGCATGGCCGTGTAAGTGAAACAATACTACTGCCAATCAAACATGCCCAAGTAGATAAGAGCAAAAACACTTATTTATTGCTTTAAAGATATGGACGGAGCTATACAGTTTGGTTAGACATGGGGGCTGGAGTTCTTTAAATAAAATGAATGCTCTCAAGAATGTCACTGTACTTGGGTGACCCATTTGTGGGAGCACTCCTGAAACACCAAAGTAGCCATCACTGGGTCAGTGATAAAAAGACAATAATCTGCAAGTTCATTTTGTGTTTTAGGTCCTGCTCTTTTATTAGTGTAGTAGGAAAAGTGAAAAAGCCTCAAATATCCAAAAATCTATAACTTACATTAAACCCATTGCTGATAATGATATACTGTAGTAGTGTTGTAGTTACTACGTAGTCAAGAAGGCTATATGAGGTCGTGTAGTAGGTCCATTAACCCAGTGTGCTGCGTAAACTTGTCCCATTACTACTGCGTAGGACTAAAGTTAGCGTGGGCGCGAGTGTGAGAGGGGGCTTACCTGATGACCGCCGCGGCGCTTGCTGCTTTCTCCTCGGCATGCTGCTGCAGGACTTTCCGCTGGACTTTTCATGCGAAGACCACGATTAGTGGACGGGAAGAAGAGGAAACCTGGACCAGGCGAAATCAAATCCGTGTCGTTTCGTCCACACTTCTTCAAACGTGGTAAAAACAGAAAAGTCCCTAAATTAGATCCCGCGAAGAAGTTCTTTTAAGTGCACACTTTACGCACGTTTGTCCATCCTAATTAGGTCGCGTTATTTTAATGTACAAACGTGTTATTATCACAAGAAGTGCTCCGTTAACTTCTGTCGTAACTCGTCGATGGTTGACTGGCAGAAAACAAACGGAAAGCCCCGGAGAGTGGGCAGAGATACGGGCTGCTGCCGAACGAGCTCCGCGCCGACAAGAAGAGCTTCGCCGCGCTTTCTGGACAGTCTCTCATTCCTCTTTTTGCAGCTAAACTAAGTAGTATTGACTCCGAAGTGCGTCGTGTTGTCTCTGTCCTGGTGGAGGTCTCTCTAAACGTGGGAAGAAGAAAAGAATGACACTTGAGTCGCTTTAGGTGGACGTCAATCACTCAAACAGAAAGCCTACAGCGATCAGCGTAATACTCACATCTCCGCTGTTTTCGACACGGACACTTCCTCCCCCAAAACACACGAGCCTGTCCCGCTATCCCAACAGCTCCCACAGTCCCGGTGTGTCTATTCTGTTGATTATTGTTGATTTCGGGGGCACCGCAGTGAGGTGTGCGCACATTGGAGATGCACGCTCCGTTCAGACAGCTCTCTCTGATCGACAGACACATGCAGCTGCCTCTCTTCGGCCCGGGCTCTTTACTCCACCCCTCCGCGCGAGCGTCACCCTGACAGTCAGAGCCCACCTGTCAATCTGCTTCTCATCCCGGTCTTTCATTCGCTGCTGTCCCGTCCTGTCCCCGCCACCATCACTAATGCAGCTTGTTTGTGAACGAGAGCGCACCCCCCAAACTGTTTCTGTGCGCTCTGCCCACGAGTGTATCGCTTCATATTTACAATATATACATTTCAAAGAATGCAGGTGTAAGTTTAGTTTGTTAGTTAAACTTTTCATTCTTCCAAATTAGCAATTTATTACAGTGTCACAAACCTATGCAGCAGAAACTTGCGCGTAATTCCTTGCGTATTAAAACAAACATATCTAGATTGCGTTTGATTTGTTGGTGATTATAACACAAACTATGATAATTTTTCACATTTGACAAATTGGAATTAATCTAAACATGTTTTATGTCACAAACAGCCTACACAAATTACGCATAGGCTACTAGTCATCAGTATCAATATGGAATTTGAACCAAAAGTTGATCAGTGGTGGTTATTTCCAAATGTTTACTTCTGGTCAAGGAATTTTATTTTATTATTATCTGAAATTCTAACTTTATGTGTGAGATAAAACTATATTTTTGGTTCAACCATGTGCACTTTATTGAGTGGTGCAAACCGGGTGCGTTCTGGTTCAAACTTCTCAAAAACGTGGATATTTCGGGGTGACCTCTTTAGTGGGACAAAGGAGACTGCGGATCGATTCGTTCCACCTTTTTAGAGCGGCTTCTGGGGAAGGGGAGGGGCTCTGAATCCACAAGAGGCGCCCATTAATAGCCTACTCTCCATCCTAACTATTATGCACCGTAAAGTGTTTATAAAGGGCACGGGCTATGAAATGTTAACCTAAACGAGGCGCTTGATGCAACTCTTTAACCTTCATTTTTTACACAAAATTTACGACAAAAAACTGGCCAGACTTTCCTCACAAAAACTATGGGACTACATCACATAATTCTCCCCACAAGGACACAAAATGGGCAGAAGAGATTGTAAACGGGATACAAACTTTTAGAAACTCAAGCCACACCGGTAAGTAGCCACCTTTCTCTCTCTCCCTTCCCCTCCTAAGCTGCTCTGTCTCCGTCTGTCTATTGGGTATTTCTGGGGCGACGGGCAGTCTTCAAAACGGATTATCTACACGGGGAGCACGTCTGGAGTCGCTTATTACGAGCTGAAAGAAATAAAGTACCGCCCCAACATCTGTCTGTCGCTGTCTGTCACGCAGACCCGCGCGCTGATTGATGGAGAGCACTTACGTCACCGTGTTTCCACTCCGTGCGCGCGTGAGAGATAGTGCGTCTCGGGAAGATTTCGGTTAATATCTGATAAGAACGCCGTTCTTTAAATGATCAATTTAGTATTATGTATTTATAGGTAATATTTTAGCATAAGATAACTTAAATCACACACTTTTGAACGTATGGACAATACTGAAGCGGCACAACAATGTGCGTAAAATAGGGCATATAGATTCTAGTCAGTTTTATTGACAGCTTTGAAAGAACCTTCTGAAGGGACAACTGACCACATAATATATACATATTTTCCACTTGGTCAGTAGGTTTGGATAGTTTTGAAATCCGAAGTATAGAAAGATCCAAGTCCAATAAAGGTTTTAAGGTAACACTGACTGGATACACCCTGTCTGACTCATATGCTGCCAAGAGCTATTCAAACATTGCACAGATTTTGTAAATATATTAAGTTCTAAAACACACTGTCTCAAAGGAATTTCTGATACATATCCAGTATTAAAAACAAGAATAAAACAGTGCGTGTACAGTATTACTCACTTTACTTCAAAACTCCAGTATTTTTGAACCGTGCACCTCGGCAGCAGTGGTTGTGTGAAGGCTGTGTGTACAAAGGCAGTAGTAGAGATGAGAGAGCGGGCTGCCTCAGATGTACCAGCAGGGGGGGACATGTGGTCCAGGAGCAGCGCACTCTTATCTCTCCACCATCAGGGAATCTCAGAGCAGGAAAATTAAAATCAACAGGGTACTTTCTCATTAAACATCATTTATCTACGGGTACTTTCTCATTAAACATCATTTATCTACAATTATATCCCTCAATCTTAAATATATTTGATATGAATGTACTAGAATTAAAGGTGTCATATGCAGATCTATGAAAACAAACCTGTCTTTGTCACCCTCTCTTCAGTTTGCATAAAAGTAAAATTCGGTTACTTTTTCCGATAATAATTTTCTTTTGTTTTCTATAACAGCTAAAACACTGTAACACTATAATATTACAGTATTTTGGACATTCATATATGTACTATTTGTAGGAACTTTTACACAACACTGTACAATAATATTTAATAACACCGAGAGTTATTGATGAGAAAAAGTCATACATGTTCTTTTTAGTTTTAGTTAACGCTGTTTTGTCTTTTTTCAGAACTGTGCCCTATTGCGGTGGCTGAGCATGTCAGATTTTCCACGCACTGGCTACAAGGTGAGGAACAAGTTTCAACACCAAAAGCAGCCTTCTTTTGTAAAGGCTTTTGGCATGTATATATCCACTGTAACAAGGCCTGAACATATGAAAAAAATGTAAGCCTGATAATCTGTGTTATGTTGTTGAAGTGTTTATGATTATTTACTGTATGGAAGTTTTGTCACAACAGTTAGTATTTTTGATGCTGCAGTGTAATTGGAGAAAAGTCAAAATAATACTGTTCTCACAATAAAAAGGCACTGTCAAAGTTGCTTTAAAGTATTTCTATTTTGTTGTTTGATTGACATGAAATTTGGAACACATTTGCATATTTTTTTTTCTTCGGGATTCTGTTGTAAACAGGTTTTCATTGAACCAACTAAAGTTTTAAGGTTTGATTTCCCCCTTTTGGCGAATCGTATCCACCTAAAACAGTGCAGACAGAAACCAAGCGTTTAATGTCTACCTTTTAATACTCGTACATAGTTAATGCCCTGCTGCATATTTTGGCCCGTGGCGCAGATCAGAGCTGGTTTAGAGCCGTGAACCTCTCATGTCAGAAGGTTCAGGCTCCACACACTGCTACACTGTGGTTTACTGAACTGTTTGACAAATCTCGTCCTTATTTGAGAAACAATAACATGAAAACACACATAACTTATTTACTATTTCTTTTGTTAATCTATGCATTTAATGTCTTAACAAATTTTGTATTAATAATGCCATATTTACATTTTCACTTTTGGCTATGTATTGTATGATTGCTTGTTAATCATTGATATGGAACATTTAATACAAGATCACATGATTGTGTAAGTCTAAGGACTAGCCTCACCAGAACTGAGACGGAAAAAAGGGCTTTTGGCTGTTTTGCTTCACAGAAATGGAATATATTTCAAGGACAAGCAAAATTGGATACTTTGGTGCCGCAAACACAATTATTACACTGTTTTTAATGTTTTAACTGAATTTGTATGCTTTTTTGTTTTTTTGTTTGTTGCTTTTATTTTTTCTGTATTTTGAACAGCACCCATTAAAAAAAGGGTCTAAGTGCTCTCACTGGGTCTCCCCGTATAAATATAGATTAAAAAAAATGTAAATAAATATCTGAACAATAGTGTAAAAAGAAAGTCATACAAAATCAATCTTGTAGCCAATATGCAGTGTCTTGTATGGGAACTTTATTAATTTTACCACCTAGAATCCAGTGCTGGCTTTCCAATCCAATGAGTTTTTTTTTATTTTGAGTTTTGAATTTGTTATCATTAAGTTTACTTTTAAGGAAACCGGTCATTACACAAGCCAGACAAACTTATCCCTCCTAGTGTTATTCTTTCTCTTAATGTCATTCAAAGCAGGCAACACCTCCTCTTCATAATCTCAAATAATCCTCAATCATTGATGGGTCTTATCAGATTGTCGACAGTCATTGACAGCCTGAATATAAGAATATATAATAAAAAATTAATAAAGCTATGGCTCTAACTTTGACACGAGCTATATCTCTCCACATCTATCAGATAAGGGTGCATAATTAAAATGCCAAGTGTGGAGCACCCAGAGAAAGAGGAAAGAGGTCTTGATATTTTATGAAGATTTGCATTGCCGTGACTTGTTTCATGTGCAGGCTTTAAAAACGATATGTTGCGGTGAGTTTTGACAATGCAATTAAAGCTTTGTAATCCCCACCTGAGTTTGAAATTTGTCACTCTGGATGGATACTGCACAGCTGAGACAGAAGCAAGTTTATTAAAGGTTTCCAGTCTCGTAGGGATAGGAGGATATTTTATAAAGAATCATAGCATCATATAGGAAAAGTGAATGGAATGTAAAAAATGAAATGATTTTTTTTTTGTTCTTCTAGTGAATACTCACGCAACACAACCAATATTTGTATCAGCTGCATCTGTATCGGTCCTATATTGAAAAGTTTACCCATATTTAGTGCTGATACGTCCCCATGTGTCATTCCCAGGATGTCCTCAATCCTTCAGTATCTGCTTTTAAACAGACTAGTGAGTTCAAATTGATAGAAAAGCAATTAGGCTAAACATGTAGCTGTTCTTATGTTTACACAATTATCAGACTTATTTGTATCCCTGATAAATCAATTTGTAATTATTTTGAACAAAAGTGAAAAGTTCATTTGGGAACTTTCCTACAACTTAACATCAACGTGTAGGTCTTGCTAAATACGTTTTATAATCTTGACATGGGTATTAGCAAATAACAGTTATCAGCTGTAGCATTAAGACAAATAGTGGACCATCCCTAACAGAAAAACACCCTAGTAAAAAAAGGAGCATAAATCCTCTGCCACGGCACTGGTTGCAATTAGAACGTGTATGTAAGATAATATTAAAATGCCCAGACCTCAAATTCAAAAATCATCTGCTGTTTAAGTTCATATCTAAATCCCCAAGGTACATATTTTGAAATAAATATACTAATACAACTACTAATACTGCCAATATATAACAAAAAATATGTGATTTAGCAAAATATACAATAAAAGGCAGCCATGCATCTCCCACAACATAGAAACTTGCACAAATTCCTAACCAACTCAGCAGAACAAAATGACAGATTTTTTTCCACAAATACCAGCCTTCCTCTGACATGCTGCTCCTTCCTCTCCACCTCCTTCCCTTTTGTTTTCCCTGACACGTGCACCCCAATTAGCATTTTTCAGCCATTAAGGAGAAAAAGAGAGAGAACCCAATGTTTGTCTCGTCTTTTGCCGACAAGACATTTGAGCCTCACAGAGTAGAAAAAACACAAACAACAAAACAGTCATGGCAGATTCAATATCATTGTCAATGTTAACATCTCACAACAATTACCATTTTCAAAACACAATTATGAGAGAAATTGTCAGCATGAATTTGAGAGCAATTAAAATGATTAAGTCCAAATGATGAGCTTTGGTGACGTCCTGGTTTTGGGTAAACAATTTCATTTCTTTCTACACTGTAAAACAAACACAAGATTGTAAATTGTAAACGGGGGAATATGTGTACCCCTTATAAACTCAAGCATTTATTTTATTTGGAACATTTTAACATGGTTTTCTGAATTTATTAATTATATATATATGTATTTTTTTCTTTCACAAATAATTGCAAACATTCTAGTCATTTGGTGTCATAAGCCTTGATAACCTTAATAATAAATAGGGACCGTGTTGAAAAAAAAGACTTTCAATGTAATGCAAAATCAATATTTAAATCACCCGAATGGTATTTATACTGCGGAAATCCCTGGAAAGCTGAAATGAAAATAAAAGATGACAAAGATCAACATTTCTATAATTTATGTTTAAAGGACATGTTTAAAATGACTGTAATTGCTATGAATACATTTGACTGTTCTATAAAAAGAGTAATCTCTCTTTACATCTGAGTGTGTACAGTATGTGTGTACTGGTTTGGAGTCTGGATTTTACAGTGTAGATATTTTGCTATCTCAAAACAGGCCTCCCCGTGGATTACATGTAAAATCTTACATACATTGTTCAGGCAGACAGTAAGTGAGCAGTAGTTAACACTTTTCTCCCTATTCTCCAAGTGAAATTACACCATCGTAATCTTCAGCTTTTCTCCCAAATCTAAATCTTGTGAATCTCATATTGCACGGCTGCCTCGCTGTGGGCTTTTGCCTGTGAAATCTGTCACCGCCTTTGCCACTGCGCCGTACATCAAGGCAAGAAAATACTCTTAAAAAGGTGCTTTTTGTGACATTAAAATGACTTGTGTGTGCGTCTCGCCCGAGCCCCCGATCCGACTAGTTGGAGGCATATATTTATGAATAGGAACCTTTAATTAGGGCTTGTGTTTCCTTCCCCAGTCACATTGAGGGATGGTCCTCTCCGACATTCATTAATGATAATCACCAAGAGCGATGGCATAGCTACAGGCCAAGTCTCCGGGGAGCTGACACTTGAAAAGACGCATTAAATTACACACAGGGACTCTTTAATTGCAAAAAGGGAAATATATAGCCATCATTGTTAAATATGATCTTTTGTAAGCCTTTACTACTTCAAGGATTTGTCTAAGGGTTTCTTATCTTCCTTCGAATTGGAACGTTTTGGGCTGAAATTATGGATGTTCTCTCAAATAGAATTTTCCCTTTCTTTAAAATCCATACATCTACAAGGCTTGCTGTCGTTCTAGCAAGCGGTGCAGTTTTAACCAAGGAGCAGAAGTGCGGGAGGCATCCAAACACATGACCTAATTGTTCAGGCACACTCGGATAATTAATCTCAGCTGACTTAACATGATGACAAGGTTAGCCAGGTGACACTCCCAAAATGTGGGATTCTGCCCCAGATTTGAGGAGTATTTTCATTGCGGTTTCTATTTGACAACTTGATCAGTCTGATCAGTCTAATCAGAAATATAATCTAATAATCTATTAAGCATTAAAATGTTATCTGGGTGTAACAACAAACCAAACCCTTCTTTATGATCAAGTGATGCACAAGTAACTATACTAATTCAAAATAATAATAATTAATGTGTACGTTAATTAGGAATGCATCTAAAATATTCTGGCAGTTATTTTTTTTTAAATAATTTTCCACTCTCCAATAAAGGATGTTCCTATTAGCCCTAGTATTAATGTCTACGGGACAAAGTTGGTGGGGCTTAACCTTTAAAATTTTTGGTATTTTAAAGGAAGATGTGTCCAATTATGTGTGTTTTACAAGCATTATTTGGCTTTGCTAGCAGCGTTTCCCATAATGATATGAGTGTTTCCGTTGCCATAACAATAAACCATTGAAAACAAAATATGTCTTTTGAATGATGACAAGTACTCAAAATGGCACCTGTAAACATGAAATGGAATCCAATACTGGATGCTCCACAACTGTTTCCATTTCTCGAGGCTTGGGAGTTTTGTGTTTTCTGACCTTCAATGCCAAATTCTTCAGCCACTTATTATTGAACTGAAAGAAGGGAAAGTGTATGTAACTCCTCTGCTATGTCTGCTTGCCATCTTTTCTCCGAACCGTCTTGCAAGCATACATTGGCCCACATCTATTTTTACCTGACGGGGGCTGGCGAAGAGGTGGTTTTCCTTGGAGGTGAGCGCAGTGGGCATGCTGGGAAAAAAAGGGAGAAGGAGGAAGAAGGAGGGTTGGGGGCGGGGTCACAATGCTCCATTAATCAAAAAGAATGACACTCACGCCGTGTCTGACAAGCATCTTTGCCACTCTGCCCCCCCAGTTCCCATCCCACTCAACTTCAGTTCCAGACGAACGCGGGGGGTTGAGCGAACTTTATTAATCAAGCATCTAGGATTAATTGTTATCAAGTGTCAGCCATAAATTCTCCATTTGGTTTTAACTGTCCGTGTCGTGGAGTTGAGTTTTATTGAAGAGGAGAAAGAGGCAGCAGACGACGGAGGCAGTGACACAAATAGCTTCTCAGTGGACAGTGCCTCTCCACATGACAGATATGAAATACAATTATCTGTAAGATCTGCTTAAGGATTCATCAACTGCTCCCCTGCCTTCCAAAGAGAGACAGAATAAAAACCCACATGAAGCTTACTGATAAGTCCTCTTTTTACCCTGATCATATTAGTTCTTCCTGTGGTCATACTGTGCAGAATAAATAAATAAAGGAGAAAGAGCATCGATTAGGTATAAAAAAAAGCCAAAATCTAGGATTGCATATAGATAATTGTATTTTGGGAGCGTAGACTTCTAAGACATCACCCACTTTTGACTTTGTAATCTTCTGTCTGTATCAGAGACTGAATAACGAAGTGGACTAAGCGAGTGTGACGTCACCCATAGCGTTCAGCTCCAGTCAAATGAAGCTCATTGAAGCTAGCGGTTATAGGGGCAAATTTGGAGACAATTTCCATATTTGGAATTCCAACCACGAGTATCATAGCAACGAAAGAGCCAATCTGGAGTGAGGCTGTTGAAGGTAATGCCCCTTCCCGCCCGCACCGCTGGTTTGGCAGGGTGCGCTGTCAATCAAATCTGTCGCTAGCAGGAGCAACCTTGGGGAAAGAAGGGGCCTGATTTGTCTGTTACGGACAAAATAGCTAAATAAAAACACCAGGGTCACGTAGAGCGGGTTAATACGAACATTTTAAGACCAAAATGACAATGCTCACAGCAGCGGTTGCAGGGAGAGGGGCAACGTTTTTTTTTTCAATAGAAAGTAAGTTGGAGCTGGAAGCGCCCATGCTCACTTCCTATTTGGAATGCAGCAGCTAGCGGGCTAGCCATGTCCATTTATATATACAGTCTATGGTCTGTATCTCAAAATCTGATCCTCACGAAAACACATTGAAATAAATAGGTTTAATTTACCCATTTAATACACTATATAAACTTTATTTAATAAAACATTCATTGCTCAAGTCTGACTGAAAGCTAAAAGAAATACTGTATGAAAGAGTCCATTCTTTCAAAGCACAACTCAATAGATAAAGAATTATACCTATTTGCAAATCTCGCTGGGAGAAAGCAGTTTGTTTGAAATGTATTGGTTCGCATTGGGGTCAGAAGTGGCTACTCATCTTGTGAACATACTGTCAAAAATTGCACAAGGCACAAAAGTATTGCAATCATAAAAAGCAAGTCAATCAATTGTCGCCTAATTGCATCTGTATCTTTTGAAATGAGACGGGATCGGCCCTATGTAGGTTGACAGTATGCATAAAATTAGCATATGTTTGCATATCACCACACCATTAATGTTAGTTTTATTGTCCGTCTAACCTTGTTATTTTTTTAGCACTGTCTTAAAGGGACAAGGACAAATTTGTGTGTGTTTTTGTAGAGAACAGGATGATAGTTAGAGCAATGGTTTGACTTGGGACTCTCTAACAAAATGGAGCTAATTTCTACATCAAAAGACCTCCATCTGGCCTTGAACATTAGTTTGTCTGATGCGGAAAAAAGCGTTTTCCTTAGAAAAACCAATGCGTCTGGAGAGGACAGTTGACAAAAGACAGATCTAAGCAGGAGAAAACGTGTCTGTCTTGACTCACAGTAATAATGGGAAGTATTTATGTGACAATTTTGGGGTAAGATGCTGGAGACGCTTGTTAAACCTTAAGTCCACATTGTTTTTCAGCAGATATCATCCTGATCAATGGTGGTCTGCTTTGTAAAAAATGGCGGCTTCCTGGAGAAACACTTTGATCAACTGCATGTGTATTTGCATTTGAGCCAAAATGGCCACTGCTGAACTGAAGCTACATCACTGCTTAAATCCTGGCCCACCCCATCAGAAATTTGACTTGTCTACTATGTGTATTGTGCCTTATACACATTATTAGGCTAAAATACGACACACTTGAAAAATATAACACACATACAGCATCAAAAAACAAACAGTAACATCTTGTTACTTTACCGACAAAGACCATTTGCCGAATGTCTCTACCCCTCTCTCCCCATTTCACACTTCAGATGTCCTGTCCAATAAAG
>KN478756.1:29099-42031 GCA_000787095.1 Periophthalmodon schlosseri
AGTGCGTGCGGCGTGCGTGTGTGTGTGTGTGCGTGTGTGCGTGTGTGCGTGTGTGTGTGTGTGTGTGTGTGTGTGCGTGCGTGGGCGTGTAAACAAAACTAAAAACTATAGATTTGTTCATATTCATGTCGCTCTTTATTGGTTGAACATGGTGTGCTTTTGCAGCAGGGGTGAGAGGCTCTGGTTACAGGCGCTGCTCCTTCAGGTCACGCACACATTCCTTATTTTACTCTCAAATAGATAATTGCTCAAAATGACCAGAAATGCTACAGCCATGAGATAATGGAACTTCTCCTCAACGGCCCTCTTTGTCTTTTGCCTTCTCTCTGCACAATTCAAATACCTTGTTTTTACAAAGTAACCACTCAGTTGAGGACATCATTAAACCGATTAATGTTTTTTTCATGCAATCTGCCTTTGAACTGCAGTTTGTGTGATATTTAAGACGTTAAGTGGAGTGCGGCTGTTATGTGAGGGGTAGTGTGTGTTAAGACTAGGACTCTGTGGTGAATTAGACCTGACCCATGGAGACCCTGGGCCCCTGCCGCTCCTACCTTTGCAAACCCCTGTCATCTGGATCACATCGGAGTCTTAAGGGGGGTGGGAGCGAGAGTATACCCAGGCCACGAGTCCACGCAGGGGGCTTTGACTGTGCGTATGTGTGCGTCTCCCAGACAGACGACACCAAACATTATGACTTTCATTACAAGTTACTGCAGACTACATCACCAGGTGTTTTTGCTTTGGGGGTTGAAGAAAAAAAACCCAAAAAAGATTGGTGAGTCTTGGTAGGATTTTGTATAACGTTTATTGTTACCAGTGTTTCATAATTGAGAACAAATTACAAAAAAATATATAAGCCGAATGAAAAATAGCCTATGTATAAAAAGTTGCATACCAAGTATCACTTAAGAAATCAAATATTAGACAACATTAATACCAGCTCTGAAATAAACTCAAATAAGATGGGTAGACCTGATTTAGACAAACTGTGAGAGGAAACAGCGTGGAAGCACTGCCCCCTGCCGTCTAACTATAGCTATAGCAGTCTAGGCAAATCTGCATTAAATTGAATATAAACGTAACAAGCGTCAATGTAAATAGGTGTATCTATTTTTATTATAAACAGAAGATATCAGTGTTTTTTTGTTTTTGTTTTTTTATGGGCTATGCTATGGAGTCCCAGAGTATGGCAGCACTGAGAATATGCATTATTAAGAATGATATAATATAGATTATTCAACACCAGACATATATGTTCATTTGTATACTTATGGTAAGTTAATTTATGTTAGTAAATTTGGTAAATAATTCAGCAGATGGGTTAGTCAGTCGTTAGTGGGTTAGTGAATTAGTTTTTAGTGTTCGATTTTTTTTGTTTGTTTGGTAATGGCTAAAAAATGTAAAATAAAATATTATGTTAAAAAAATAAAACTGAAACCTGTAGCTTTCCGAGTCTTTGCCAGTGCTATGCTTCAGTAGTTCTAAACTGGTTCAAAAGTGGGTAACAGTTTTACCAAAACTTTCTATCTATTGTGCCATTAAATGTAATCAAAATGTTACAAAAAAAATGACATTTGACACCAGTTGAAAATCACTATTAGCATGGCATTCAGTGCTCGTAAGACTTTGTTGTGAGTAAGATAATTGTCAATATTTCTCATGTTAAAATGTTGTATAGGAAAAACGCAGACAATACACATGAGGTATTAGCAAGAAGAACATCAGAACATGTTAGTTTTCTGGGCAGTGGTTGACTACTCAGCAAGCACAAGCCAGGCACTATTTAGCAAAGGCTGACCACACAGTGCTTTTTTTTTTTTTTTTTTTACAATACACTGAGAAAGTCAGTGTGGTTTCGGGAAAAAGTACTGAGTTATTTTCACTGATTAAATGCAACATGTGGTCATCCTGTAATTTTACGTAGCTTTGGTGGCTTATATCCCAATCCTGCAACCATTTAACTGTCATTGCTTATTCAGTAAACCTTCCTTTACTGTTATTTTTACTTTACAGTAATTTGAAGACAGACATTTAATGAGCTGTAGGATACTGGGAGAGCAACTGGTTAGACAGCAGCCGATAGCATTGAAGTGAATCATGTTAGTGTCACTGTTAGGGAGCATTAGTAGTTTTGTTAGATATTAGTAAGATTCAGTTAGTATCTTCCAGGCAAGGGCAAAAGGGCTAATTGTAAAGGTGCATTCAGTTTTTAAAAAAAGTCTAAAATCTTATGAAATATCACCAGTATAATCAAGCATACAATCAAACCTAAATGAGGCTAAAACATGGAAATGGATATAACGACAACAACAACAAAAAAAAAACCTTTTCAAATAGCCCGTCCTTTTGCTGGTATCTTTAAACTCGTAGGAAACAGCTTCAAGCATTTTAGTATTTGTGAGGCAGGTTATGGCTTAGGATCATTGTAAAACATGCACACACAAACGTAGCATAAACCCACACCATGCACTTCAGACACACAAAAATCACTAGACAAATGTTGAAAGGGTATTACTATGAGACATAGTTCACTGACTGTGGTGGTGAACAACCAGTACAACCCAGTGTTCTCCTTGTGCCAGTCCTAAACATGGATAAATTGAGGGTTTCAGAAAGTTTTACCTAAATAGAAAATCAGTCCTTAAATCAAACAAGGCAAAGGTATTGATCTAGCAACACCAAAGTAAATGA
The DNA here is from genome assembly GCA_000787095.1 of Periophthalmodon schlosseri. Lineage (NCBI taxonomy): Eukaryota > Metazoa > Chordata > Actinopteri > Gobiiformes > Gobiidae > Periophthalmodon > Periophthalmodon schlosseri. The sequence continues at coordinate 31,794 of KN478756.1, forward strand.
AGTATGCCAATAAGGTTGACTCCAAAAGTATGCAATTTTTACTGTTTTTTCACATTATTTAGATATTATTTTTTTGTGACACTGCAAATCCTCAAACTGTGTATACAATCAGATTACCATACAGTTTGTTAGTCATGTGGAAAATAATGGCAGCATATGTGTTGTCTCTAAATCATTGGACCTTATTCCACATTGACTTTTGTGACCTGATAAACAGGCCAATACAAGCCAGGTAACCTGAGAGGGGTTTTGCCATGCAAAATATCTAACTTCAGTAAGACTGCGACTATTTTGAACTGTGTGTCTTTTATTTATGTGTAAAGTAACATAAAAGTGAGAAGAGTAAACGGCCTATAGGAGATACATGGGGGATGCATGCATCACACCTGCTAACTTGGAAAGCGGAGGAGTTGATGCTGCTACTTCTCACAGAGAGCACACATCTGTTTAGAAATCTATGCTTTAAATTATTCTGATCTCAAAACAACACCTGCTAGAAACAAGCTTTACAGCTGCTGCTCACTAAATCACTAAATCTCAGTGTTTTCCCAGTCAAAGTGGATGTTCTTCCCGGTCTTCATCTGGATTCATGGCAGCAACCTGCAAGGAAAATAATATGTAGATTAGAAAAAGATGCAAACCTAAGTCTTGTCTGTGTAGTGCTCAGTAGGCTGCAATAAATTATTATAACATATAATACTGGTTCACATAATACATCAACACAATAGCTATAAAAAGTAAAAAAAAAAAAATCTAATCTGTCAACTGGACAAAAAGTTGTTGAAGTTAAGACACTTCGCTGCTCATCCAAGCCGCTTCTTCAGTCCTGGTCAAATTATTGATGGACACTGCCTTATATCTATGTGAAGGGAGGAGCTAACTACACTGAAACTGTATTGAACATAAGCATAATCATTCATGCCCCTAATGGGGGCTCTCACACCTATTAGCACACTGGCTAGCCCTATTGTTTTCCTTGTTTAGATTTAGGTCTGAGGATGCAGTTATAAATAGGAGATAGATGATGTCTAAGGCTCCCATTCCTATTCAAAGGATTGTCTTTCCTAACAAAAATGGCTTCTTTAACTCCCCTCTCAAAACATTTCTTTTCTTTGGCTAAGATCTGTACCTTCAATCTGAATCTTCAAAGAAGTGCTTAGTGGTTTTGAGATGGAGATGCACAAATAGCTATAAAACATAAAAATACAATGTTAATATGTTGTGTAATAAGGTGGGGCAAACTGCTTAAATCCAGTGTTTCAATGGAATAGAAAAAAACAAAATTACATTTGAACAATTTTGTTCATTAAGCACCACTGTAATCCCGGTGACTGGAAACCTGGAAACTAGAGCTCTAATCTCTCCAGCACTCTCTCGTGTTACACATTTGCACATCCTGACAGCAGAGATGTGGAAATTCATCCAGGTTGTTGGCAATAAGCTTCTATACTGACAAGTGTGTAAACTGAATATGAGGAGCATAAAAGTCTTGTGCAGTGTAAATCATAAGAGAGAGAGAGAGAGAGAGGGTGTACCATTCTGAGAGCAGCAGCAGCACAGGGGAGGGCGAGGTGGCCAGGAGTACAATGAGGTCCACTCTGAGCCTGTTCATCAGTGAAACTGAAGAAGAAGGCACAAGACAAAGAAGGCAGAATGGGGAAGGTATTTGAATGTACCAACAGATCTTTTTGATTATTTAAGTCATGACAGACTAATGAGGTTTTCCTCATTTTCTTTTTGATATTTTGTGATAAACATAATTAAAAACATTATAATGTCAGAAAAGACTCCACATGACCTGTTTTGTTGGCCTCCGAGGGCATCCTTGGTATCCCACTTTCCAGAGCAAAGGACATAATAATCCATTGGCTCAATAGATTAATAACCTACAAAATAAAACATTTGACTTGTTTTACTGTAATGTTTATCATTTAGTCCATTAACAATTCAATTAACATACAATACAGCAACTTGTCTCCATATGTATGTTGAGTAAAATGACATAGGCCTACTAGCTTATATAAATAATATAATAGGCCTATAGAAAACTAAAATAACTAACAAAATAGATTAAGCAGAATCACACATTTGTCAAGCGGCAGTTGCAACATACAGTTTTGAAGAAACACTGGACCTATAGCAGTTTATTGTAAATGTGTTATATTTTCAAATAGATTGAAATGTGGGCTTGAGATCCATATTTACCTGTCCTCTTGCAGTGTCAGAAGCTGTGTCGTCGTCGTAATTGTTTCTTTCCCCAAAAAATCAGCTGTTTCACGTGACGAAACCAAGCTGGCGTGGTAATAAAGAAAATCCAGGGGCGTGCAGGCATAGGTAACCCGGTGCGGACTCACGGGAGAGATGCGCCTGAACACCGTCTTTTATGGCTCTCGACCTGAGACCGCAGATGTGGGAGTGTTCACAACAGCTGCGCAAAAACTGGGATCCGGTCCGAGTACTACAGGACGTCGATACAACCCTTTATACAAAGAATGGAGGAGCAGTATTAACAAAACGCTGGTCTTTAGAGCAGACGTGCACTAATGGGCGTCTCGGTCTCCAGCTGCTGCCACAGGTTTACGCTCTTTTGTGCGCGCTTCGTCCACCATCTGTGTTTCCAAGGCAACCCTCTGCCCGCGGGCATCAGCACCGGCTCCTGCCTCTCCAGTCTCTCAATCTCTCCGCCGGCCTTTAACAACAGCTTTAACATTTTATACGGGCGTGGACGTAGAGAGAAACTTCATCCGCTTTCTACCTTTTTAATTTGAACCAGATTTATATATATATAAAAAAAAATCAGATTGTGTTTCTAGCGTTTTTATTGAAGCCAAAAATTTATTTGAAATATGCAAATAAAGGTGAATGTCTCAATAGACCTTTCAATGCCCTCTAAATAACTTATTAGATATTGATGTGAGCGGACACGCACGATGCGCGTGCTCTGTGCCAAGGTCTATGCGTATGCACTGAAGGCTCCCACCTTACAAACGATAAAGGCCTTCCCTGTTATAGGATAATAAACACAGAGAACAGTAATAGATCTAGAATATTGGACTTAGACTGGGGTGGTTTTAAACATGAGCTTAAACGGGTTTTAAAGAATAGTTAGACATATAATCAATGATAAACCATCAGTGAGTGTACAGGTCAGAACCACAGAACAGACTTAACTTCAGTCCACTCATTGTTCCATCTCCTTGCCTATTTGAAGACAATGCAGTATGCCAAACAACAGGGGGCACTGATGGTTAAGCCTTTCTTCCTCTATGCTGTGGATGTGGTTGGTTTGAAACAGGAAACAGGAGGAATTCACTGCAAAAGACTTTTTTCTTGCTAGAGCCTTTTACCTGAAATGTATAAATCCGGCTCCGCTGGTCTTTCTGGCCTCTGTCAAATTACGGAGAACCTCTTCCTCAGTAATGCTGCTGCAGCCAATGATGCCTGCCAGGTGGCCAAGAACAACATCACGTGTATCATCAATGTTTCGGAGACAAAACACAGGACAACCCCGCCTATAGGTGTGGAATATATTCACATCCCCATTCCGGACTTACCCACATCTCCCCTGAGCGAGTTTTTTGATCAAGTGGCTGATAAAATACAGTTTTACGCGAACCACAATGGGCGTACACTAGTACATTGTAATGCTGGTGTGAGTCGCTCCACTGCTTTGTGCATGGTATATCTGATGAAATATCACAGTGTCACTCTGCTAGAGGCGCACACGTGGATTAAGAAATGTCGACCTTTGACGAGACCCAACTCCGGTTTTTGGCAACAGTTAATCCGGTACGAGAGTGAGCTTCGTGGGAGTGCCTCGGTCCAAATGGTGTCTTCATCCATGGGAGACATACCAGACATTTACGAAGACGAAACCAGAAACATGACACCACTGTGGAAAAATACGCAGTAGAAGGCCTACCATGTTTTGTATTGGAAATAAATTGAGTATTTTATTCATAACTTTGTCAATCAGACAAAAATAAATAGGCATCTGAGAGTACATTGATTTTTCACCGACGCAGGCTTTGGCGCGCATCTACGGTCCACAAAACAATTACTGTTTATCAAAAAGCTTTAATTTTGAGATGGTAGCGTACTAAAAGTTCAACAGTCCCAAGTCACAGTATAATGTTACATCATGCACAATTTACAGAAAAGTTGTCAGCATTAATGGCTCATCTGACATAAGGTAATGTGAACATTCACACCTTTTATTACCCCTCCTCTTTTAGTGACATAGTGGTGCATCTTAGTTCAGAATGTTTAAAAGCATTTGGCAATCACTAAAAGTGAGGCTACACTAATACATTCTTTGGGCAGTATGGAGCAAATACAAACAACAGCAATAGAAATTGGAATATTGCTGAAGTTAAAATAATATTCTAAACATTCAATTACAGATACACTACACATCATCCAATTATTTACATTTTAAATGGCTTATTTAGGGAACAGTGCAAACACACTGCTCCAAAGTCTGTATACAAAGGCAGGGCTCCAAACGGATTTTTCCTTTCTTAAACAAATATCCTGAGTCAGGACCTTTGACAGGTCAGTTATAGAAGACTGCCAAAAGGTGAATCAACACTAGTGCAAAACCTGCATGCTTTCTTCAAATTAACTGCATTTTACTTAAATCCCAATAAGGCAAGAGTGTCATATGCATAGTCATCCATAAAGCATCTAAAAGTAAAAATTTAAACATTTATTTAACACCTGCTAAACACGAACCAAAATCCACAGTGCACTGAGCTTCTAGAAAGAATGGGATCATCATCACGGCTGTAAACAGGACATAAATTTCAACAAATTAATAAAATTATACATTTAAATCAACAATGATGTGTAATATGTTAACATGGCTAACCTGCTGTTCCAGTCTTTGGTATTCTGCAGATGTGTGTCGACGTGCGGATCTCGTTCTCTTCCCTTCCAAAACAAATGCAATGATCTAAAATACATTAAACATATGCTTTAATGTCTCTTACATAAACAGTTACAATGGCTTTCAAACAATGGTCTGGGGGCAATTAATTTGAGAATCCTGGTCAATTACATAAAGTGTAATAGCACAAATACAAAACCAATAAAATGTGTGACTACATTCATAACAGGAAACATGAAATTACCTTGCGTTTGTTGTGGTAGGTGACGTATAGCACAGCCACAAGCACTGCAGTGGAAACTAGGTAGGCAAAGAAGTGGCTGCTTTCCGCTGCGTGCTTTAAACCAGGCGGGTCAGGCTTCATGTTGCCTTTTTCCTCTGGTTTAGCCGCAGCCTCCTCTAGTGCAGGGGTAGTCTTAGCTTGGTTCTCATCTGATGTTTGTACATTTTCTTTATTTTTATCTACTTCTTCTTTCTTGGGCTCAGAGTTCTTCTCATCCGCAGGCACTGTTACTTTCGTGGCATCTTGGTTTAGTTTAGGTGGTTTGGACTGTGTAATTTTTCCATTTTGGTTTTGTGTGTCAACATCACTAAGAGCACCCTGTGGATTTACATCACTTTTCGGGACATGTTTGCTCACTTTTTCTGTTTCAGTTACTAGTTTAGCAGGCTTTGTAGCGGCTGCAGGCTTTGTAGCGGCTGCAGGCTTTGTAGCGGCTGCAGGCTTTGTAGCGGCTGCAGGCTTTGTAGCGGCTGCAGGCTTTGTAGCGGCTGCAGGCTTTGTAGCGGCTGCAGGCTTTGTAGCGGCTGCAGGCTTTGTAGCGGCTGCAGGCTTTGTAGCGGCGGCTAGATTCTTCTGCATTAGTGTGTCTTGGTTCTGGGTCAGACATGCTCCCTGCAAATAAAAACAGAATGAAATGTAATATATGGACCATATTCTTAAAATTTTTTAAAAAATTGTTTTTTGTGGGGTTTTTTTTAGAATTTACTGTAACTTGAACATATTTAGGAGCTATAAGACACGAAGACACTACACACTATCACATTAGTGTTCTATCAAACCATTCTTAATCTTTTAGAAATCTGATAGTAAAGTGCCAAAGTTGGGGCTGTAAGAAGCAGGGAAAAAATAAGAAGGAAGCAGCATGATGCGATTCTAATGATCAGAATAAGCACATCTCTGACATCTCAGATATCATCGGCTTTTTTTGTTCGCCTTGTATAATGTGTTTACTTTGCAACAAGGTCAGAATAAACAATATACGAGAATGAAATTTAAATGAACGGAGAGCTTCATACCTTTGCCCAAGAAGCAGAACACACACAGGGTCAAGAAGACAAACGTGGTCCTCATGGTGGTAACTCGTATAAAAACAATGTATGTTTATTAATGGGAGATAAGTAGCCTGTCTCGTCCTCACGATTAGCCGGTGGATTAACAAACACTTTCGTCAGATAGATGCATAGTTGCAGCATCTGAAGAGAGCTGTCAGGACAACTTCCGCATTTGTTCTTACTCTGCCCAAGTAACAAGCCCAGTTTTAGGCCTTTACTGCCGCTCACTGGTCGAGCAAATAGACTACATCAATCCTGGGGCTTTGAAAGAAAGTATAACCAGCACACGTAAACACGGCACAGGCAGTAAACTGGTAAATACAAATACAAGTACTGCTGGGTTTTTTGGGTTTTTTTTTTTGTTTTTTTTTACAGGGGCCCTACAGTAGCACCTAACACTGATGAGCAAGCTGGTTACAATGAGTGAGGTATTAGTTTCGATCGGCAGCAGGTGGCAGCATTGATGTATTTGTTGTTTTTATCCTGTCAAACGATGGCCTAGTCCTTCACACAAGGATAACCCTACATAACAGGCTTTACATAGGCCTGCAGGCCTACGTGTAGTAGTATTATGGGCCAATTTTGGATCAAGTCATTATTGACATTTTTAACATTTAGACCCTTCTTATTATTGACACCCATCTGCATTTCCACCGTTAAGGTCAAATGAGGATGAATAATAGATTGAGGGGGTTCTTAAAGCTCACAGGCCGTGGTACCTACCTCCAGAAAGGCACCAGCTGAGTTTAAGCTAAGCTCAGCCCCATCTCACGTAAACATTCAATTAATATCACATTGGGCAAACCATGATGTCAAGAGGTCAGCATTTGAAAAGTCATGCATCAGATGTACAAATATACAGGCTTTCTCTAAATGGTTGCACTCCTCAGTTGTTTTTGCACAAAATATTAAAATGTGATGATCAGGAGTATCACAGGTGCTATTTGGGTCACCTCATGTAGCTGAATGTGTACACATGAGGAGAATCAAAGGGTTAACCTGGAATAAATTCAGGATCAAAGACCTGCGGAAGAAGCCTAGCAAGAGACAGGAGTGATTTAATGAGCAAAATTAACATGATTAACTCTGACCTTGTGCTTACATCACAGAAAAAAAAAAAAAGACAAACACAAAACACAAGCCATGCAATACCAAAACTTTTATTGTTACTGATGACTATATGACAGCTATACCGGAAAAAAATAAAAAATGAATTAAAAAACTAATACAGCTAAAACTAGTTGCAACTACCGTGTGTTAGGGGAAAAATATTTGTATATTCCATGCATTAAATGTGTATTCACATTTGAAAAATAGGCTAGTAAATAATTATATGAGTAAAAAAGTTGCTTTGCACCTCTTGCCTACATGGCAGATTTTGAGTAAAGAGTTGTAAAAAGGTGGTAAGGCATGACAGAAATGTCTTCATCCAATTTAAACTTTCAAAATCTCCTTCATGGCAAAAGGTAAAATTATTTAAAAGAAATAGCTTATGATTTAACAAGGTACAAAAACAGGACAGTTTTTAAAAAGTCATACAATTACCTATTATAACTAGCACATTTAAGTCACTGGCTAGAAGGTTGAGTTTTATAATAATGGCACTGTCTATTGGAAAGGTGAACATTGCTCAGGATGTATGGCCTTGAGGAGACAGATTTGCTGGCTGTTTTGACAACTCATTACCTGTAATTTCTCTGACGGACCGGTGAGGTGGCTGTGAGTAGGCAGGCCACTGTGGTTTGTGTCTGAAATGATGTAAGGTAGAACAACGAGGAACGAAAAAAATGACTTATTATTGCTAATGATAGCTTAAATTCAGAGAGGAGAAGAGTGACATTTCTGCTTCCTTGCTGAAGGGCAAAAATGTAAATACATTCTCAGTCCATCCCATTTTTAGACCATTGCTTGAAAGACAAGCAAGGTTTTTACTTTGATTTCCAGTGTCACAGTTTGTATGGTCAACAATGAACAGCCCCAAGTCAATATGTATTAATATGAGTTTAATAATGGGAGTAATAAGGTCCTTAATAATATAAAAGTAGCAGTATCCTCAACTGTGAAAAGTGAGATGCCCGTACTCCTGTTTCTCCTGTTTGTTTGTAACTGTAATCTCTTTCAGTTCCTCCACTCCTCCAAAGCCACCAAAAACTGTAACCTATCTTGTGTATTTTCCGCTAATTGAAATGCCTAATGAGGTCCCATGGGCTCCATCCCATTACCTCTCAGTTAATTAAACCCTGAGCCGTTTGCCAAATGGTGAATCCAAATACACTAAAACCAAACGCAGCACACAGAACCTGTGCCGCGACGGGGCTGACCTGCTTTTTGTCATTGTAATGGGACTCTCTTTACAATGAAGTGGCAGATGTCTATTATTGTTTTATTTGTATTTATTTTGAGCCTACAGATTTGTGGTCTTGGTTGGTACAAGCTCATATTTTCCATTGTGGGTAGCCTAACTCCTTTTTATTAAGCATTAAATTCCTGTCTCCCATCAGCAAAGTTTTATGAAGATGTGGAATTACTGAGTTTAAGAGGTAGAAAAGAAAATGACTGTTGTATGTCACTGGAGTGTAGTATAAATATCTACATGAAATTAAACAAAAACATTTTACATTTATATAAAAAAGAAGACATTTTAAGAAACAATTTCAAATGTTTATTTAACATGTCAAAGAAGGGGCACACACTTGAATTAAAAAGAGGGCAGCAATTATTGGCCTAGGACTTCAACTTAATACTAACATTAATTCAGTTTTGGCTAAAAAGAAAAACATGTTTTTCTTCCTTTTTGTTTTTATAAAGAAATGTTATGTACATTGGATATTTTACACAAGAGGTTCATTGGATAAATGCATCAAAAAGAAACCAGTTCTGCAGTAAAACTTTACAAAAAATACATTTGTTTCATTGAGAGATGTAGAAAAGGAAACAGTCAAATATTGACCAATAATATTCTTCCTTTTCTATTATTAAAAACAGTTGTTCTAAAACTATTTAAAAGAAAAGCAATATACAACACAATAAATGGGACAGATTTACTCAGTTGGTTTAGTGACCAGCGAGAGGGGCTGCGACTGGAACAGAGCATGATGGGAGTGCAGGGCAGCCTGGTGGAAGGGAGAGGGGGGAGAGAGCATGGAGTGGGGAAGAGAGGTGAACGGGATAGGCCTGGTGAGGATGGGTGTCGTGGGCTGGCTGCTACCTGAAGAACCAGTGGAGTGAGCGAGTTGGGACGAGGAGGAGCCCGACGCCTTCCCCGGGAGAGAGAAGTGATGCTGCATGCGCCCCTCTGGTTTGGTGGTTAGTGACAGCGGTTGGGCCTGCTCTGAGTGGGTGGCAGCGGGGGCAGCGGGGGAGGCCAGAGCAGCCGAAGGGGTGGCAGGAGAGTCCAACATGCTGCCGTGGGATGAGGCTGGACTGTCGCACATCTTCTCCGATGGCAGGTACTGAACACACTGCTTCTTGTTTCTTATGGAGAAGTCTGGGGTACACACAAGCACAACAAGACACTGAATTATAAATGTGCCGCTAAGTTAAAATCTGGTCCATGTCCCCCAGTGGTGTTAGTGACAGAAGTGAGAAGATGGGTAGAGAACAATGAAGCCCTCAGACACAACTTGAAACAGATTGAAACCACTACACAATTCAACCAAAGCAACACACCTAGACGCTAGACAAATCTGATGTTTAATGCATAAAAAAATAAAAATAAACTCTGAATCAATGAGCCACAGATGATGTGGTTGTATTGCAGACAAATGTCATTGTTTTTCTATGTAATGATGTACAGCAGACATACCTGCCCCTACTAGCACTGAACTTCATAGGCTGGTTATTAGAGCATAGTGGGAAAAGATGTTAATAATGTTAGAAAATGACTAAAGCAAGGGATAATTAATATATTTAGAAAGAGAATTTTGAGTCTTTAAGTAAATAAAATGTGAATGAACCCCTACCTTCTGGTTTGGAATCAGGTTTGTTGTCTCTCTTCCTCTTTTTCCTCTTTCCC